>CM042850.1:3321259-3593759 GCA_023653725.1 Bungarus multicinctus
CTATTCTATTCATTATATATTTATTACCCTATTCTATTTCGCCTTATTCTATTCCCTATTCTATTCCTATTCATTCATTCCCTATTCTATTCTATTCCCATTGGATTCTTATTCTATTCTATTCTCTATTTATTATCTATTCTATTCCCTATTCTATTTTGCATTCTATTCTCTATTCTATTGCCCTCTTCTATTCCTATTCATTCTCTATTCTCTCCATTCGTTTCTCTATTCTATCTCTATCTATTTAGTCTCATTTCTATTCCATATTCATTTTCATTCTATTCTCTATTCTATTCTATTCCCTATTCTATTCCTTATTCTATTCTTATCTATTCCCTATCTATCTCTATTCTATTCTTTCTTTCTTATTCTCTTCTATTCTCGCTTCTATTCTATTCCCTATTCTATTCTATTCTTATCATCTCTATTCGATTCGAGTCTCTATTCGATTCTATTCCCTATTCTATTTCTCTATTTCTATTCCTATTATCTTCTATTCTCTATTCTAGTCCTAATTCTCTTCTTAGTCTAGGCCCTATTCTATTCCCCATTTCTATTCTATTCCCGATTCTATTCTCTATTCTATTCCCTATCCTATTCTATTCGATTCCCTATTCTCTATTCTATTCCCCATTCTAGCTCTTATTCTTTCCCTATCTCTATTCTCCTATCTATTCCTTAATGCTTTCTCTATTCTATGCCCTAGCCCTATTCTATTCTCATTCTATTCCCTATTCCCTATTCTATTCTTTCTCTCTATTCCCTATTCTCTTCGATATCTTTATTATTATTCCCTATTCTATTCTTTCCCCATCAATTCTAGTCCTCATTCTATTCCCTATTCTGTCTCTATTCTATTCTCTTTCTATCCCATTCTATTCACTTATATTCTCTATTCTATCCCTATTCTATCTCTATTCTAATCCTTATTCTATTCCTTCCCAGTCTATTCTATTTCTCCCTATTCTATTCCCTATTCTATTCTATTCTATTCCCTATTCCCATTCTATTCCCTCTTTATTCTCTCTTTAAATTCTATTCTCTTCTATTCTATTGTAGTCGATTCTACCTAATTCCCCATTTCTATTCTCTAGTTCTATTCACCTATTCTTTCGATCTATTCATTATTCCCTATTCTATTCCCTATTCTATTCTATTCGCCTATTCTCTTCGATTCCCCATTCTATTGTCCCTATTCTCTATTCTATTCCCTATTCTATTCTATTCTCTCCCTTCTATTCCCTAGTCTATTCTAGTTCTCTATTCTATTCCCTATTCTATTCAATATTCTATTCTATTCTATTCTCTATCATCTATTCTATTCTCTATTCTAGCCCTATTCTATTCCTATTTAGTCTCTATTCTATTCCCTATTCACTATTCCCTATTCTCTATTTATTCCCTTCGATTCCCTATTCTCTAGAGGAAATCTATTCCCCATTCTATTCTATTCTTCTAATTCTCTATTCTATTCCTATTCTATAATTCTATTCTCTATTCTCCTCTATTCGATCTCTATTCTATTCTATTCTATTCTCTATGTTCCCTATTCTATTCTCTATTCTATTCGATTCTCTATTCTATCTATTCTATCTATTCTATTCTATTATTCCCTATTCTATTCTATTCTATTCTATTCTCTATTCTGTTCCCTATTCTATTCTCTATTCTATTCTCTATTCTATTCCCTATTCTATTCTATTCTATTCTATTCTATCTATTCTATTCTATTCTATTCTACTATTCTCTATTCCTATTCTCTATTCCTATTCTATATTCTATTCCCTGTTTCTATCTATTCCCCCTATTCTGTCTATTCTATTATTCTATTCTATTGTCTATTCTATTCTATTCCTATTCTATTCTCTATTCCCTATTCTATTCTATTCTATTCTATTCTATTCTATTCCCTATTCTATTCTATTCTATTATTCTATCTATTGATTCTATTCTATTCTGCTATTTATTCTATTCTATTCTATTCTATTCTATTCTATTCTATTCTATTCCCTATTCTATTCTATTCTACTTTCAATCCCAGCCATCTCCAAGGCGGAAGATTGGATGGCAGTTAGTATATATGGTAGTGAGTTTTCCTGCCTGAGCAAGGGGTTGGACTAGAAGACCTCCAAGGTCCCTTCCGACTCTGTTAGTCTGTTCTAGTTAGTCCTCGACGTACGACCACAACCGAGCACAACCTTTCTGCTATGAAAGGACTCATTTGTTGAGTGAATTTTGCCCCTTTTTGTGGCCTATCTTGCCGCAGTTTGCCAAGTGAGCCGCACGATTGTTAAGTGAATCTGGCTTGAATTTTGATCACGGAACCCTGGGGATGCTTCCACGGTTGTAAGTGTGAAAAATAGTCCTAAGTCCCTTTTTTCAGTCACTGAATGGAACGTTGTAACTCAAGGACTACCTGTAGAAAGAGCTGCAGATGGAGGACCAACGATTCCACGGGTGCAATTTCAAAACATCTGGATTCCCCCTTGAGCGCCGTCGACATTGACAAAATCACAGGGACTTTGGGCCGGTCCCTCTCTCTCTGGGCCCAACTTACCTCACAGGGTTGTTGTTGTGGGGGGGGGAGGGAAGGAGGAGGAGGAGGAGGAGGAGGAAGTATTAGGTCTGTTTGTCGCCTTGCGTTTATTACTCGCCAAGTCATAAAGTAATAAAGACAGGATGCAAAAAAAAAACCGAG
Source organism: Bungarus multicinctus (assembly GCA_023653725.1). NCBI lineage: Eukaryota > Metazoa > Chordata > Lepidosauria > Squamata > Elapidae > Bungarus > Bungarus multicinctus. The sequence continues at coordinate 3,323,961 of CM042850.1, forward strand.
GGAGTAAGTTCATAACGAAAGGAATCGCTAGTGGTGGGATTCAAATATTTTTACTATTGGTTCTGTGGGCGTGGCTTGGTGGGCGTGGCTTGGTGGGCATGGCAGAGGAAGGGTATACTGCAAAATCCCCATTCCCTCCCAATCCCCACCCCACTAACCTGCTTTCCAGCTCCGTTCTCCTGTGCAGGGCAACCAAAGAAAACTCAGCCGATCAGCTGTGGGTGTGGCTTGGTGGGCGTGGCATTCTGTGGGGTGACTTAGTAGGTCTGGCAGGGGAAGGATACTGTAAAATCCTCCTTCCCTCCCCTCCCCTCCCCACTGACCTGCTTTCCAGCTCCGTTCTCCTGTGCAGGGCAACCAAAGAAGACCCAGCCAATCAGCTGTGGGCATGGCTTTGTGGGTGTGGCATTCTGTGGGTGTGGATTGGTGGGCGTGGCTTGGTGGTCATGGTAGGGGAAGCATAGTGTAAAATCCCCCTTCCCTCCCCATCCCACTAACCTGCTTTCCAGATCCGTTCTCCTGTTCAGGATAACCAAAGAAGACTCAGCCGATCAGTTGTGGGTGTGGCTTGGCAGGCATGGAATTTTGTGGGTGTGGCTTGGTGGGCGTGGCAGGGAAAGGATATACTGCAAAATCCCCCTTCCCTCCCCACCCCACTAACCTGCTTTCCAGCTCCGTTCTCCTGTTCAGGGCAACCAAAGGAGACCCAGCCGATCAGCTGGGACTTAATGGGAGGCAGAGGATAGATGGGGTTGGCAGGGCCAGTCCGAGGTGGGATTGGCCGGTTCTCCCAACTACTCAACATTTCTGCTACCAGGTTTCCAGAACTGGTCCAAACTGGCTGAATCCCACCTCTGGAATTAAGGCAGGAGAAAGAGCTTCTGTGACTTTTGCCCGGGAGTTATTTCCTGCCCGCATCTGTTTCTGGCAAGAGGCGGCCCTGGAATTAAATCATCTAAGTAATTGGAAGCAGAAGAGGGAGAAATACAGTCTTAAGTGCCAGGGAGATTTCCAGGGGCAGAAGACGGAACCGGCCAGGATTGATAAAGGAGAGAATATTTATAGCTGAGGGTTAAAATGTGGGGTCCTTGCTGCTTTCTGAGCTTGGTGGTTTTCTTGCAGACGTTTCATGACCAAGCCAGGTAATATCATCAGTGCTAAAAGGGAGCAGGATTTGAAGAGGTGGAGGAAGAGAAGGAGGAGGAGGAAGAGGTGGAGGAGGAAGAGGACAAGGACAACAACGATTGTGGGGTCCTTGGTGCTCTCTGAGCTTAGTTGTTTTTTTGCAGATGTTTCAAGACCCAACTAGGTAACGTCATCAGTGCTAGAAGGAAGGGAGGGCCTGAGAAAGAGGAGGAGGAGGAGGAAAAGGACTGTGGGGTCCTTTGTGCTCTCTGAGCTTAGTTGTTTTATTGCAGACGTTTCAGGACCCAACTAGGTAACGTCATCAGTGCTAGAAGGAAGGGAGGGCCTGAGAAAGAGGAGGAGGAGGAGGAAGAGGAGGAGGAGGAGGAGGAGGAAGGAGGAGGAAAAGGACTGTGTGATCCTTCGTGCTCTCTGAGCTTAGTTGTTTTCTTACAGACATTTCAGGACCCAGCTAGGTAACGTCATCAGTGCTACAAGGGATGGAGTTTGTTGATGTTAAAAGAGGAGGAGGAGGAGGAGGAGGAGGAGGAGAACTGTGGGGTCCTTGGTGTTCACTGAGCTTGGTGGTGCTTTTCTTGCAGATGTTTTATTACCAGACTAGGTAATGTCATCAGTGCTAGAAGCGTTTGGGGTTTGCTGGAGAGGAGGAGGAAAAAGAGGAGGGGGAGGAAGAGTGTGAGCTTCTTGGTGCTCTCTGAGCTGGGTTGTTTTCTTGCAGACGTTTCATGACCCAACTAGATAACATCATCAGTTCTAGAAGGGACTTGGAGTTGTGGAGTGGAGGGAGGGAGGGAGGAGGAGGAGGAGGAGGAGGCGGCAAATGATGACTGTCAGGTCCTTGATGCTCTCTGAGCTTAGTGGTTTCCTTGCAGACATTCCATGGCCCAACTAGGCAACATCATCAGGGCTAGAGGCCAAGTTGGATAGGTGTGAAATAGATGGGTTTACCCTTTATAAAAAGGAAGGGAAGGGAAGGCTCAGGAAGACTGAAGCTGTAAGATAAACAGAATATTGGAACCAACAGCAGATTGACAAAGTTCAGCCCATGTGAAAGAGCATCTGAGGAGCTACAATATGAGAAGACAGGCGGGGCCTGTTGTTGAAAAGCAAAACAGGAGACCATTGTCTCCAGAAAAGGAAAAATGAAGGAATTCTTGAGAAGGAAGAGGGAAGATTAAAATCTTCATGAACATGAAGGATGCATGGACTAATTGCAGGCTGTCAACGTCGAGAGAAACAAGCCGTCTCAATTAAGGACGTCAACAAACTTAGCAATGCCGGAAGGTAGATCTTCTTAGGAAAATCAGAGAAAGAAGAGGGGGGGAAAAATAGTCCTCTATTTACAACAGTTTAGTGGCCATTCGAAGTCAAAAGGGCACTAGGAAAAAAAAAGGGAATTACGACCGTTTTTGTCACACTTATGACCGTTGCAGGATTCCCATAGTCACACGATCAGAATTCAGGCCCTTGGGCAACTGATTCACATTTATGACGCTCGCAGAGTCCTGGAGTCATGTGATCTCAAAAGTCACAGTGGGGAAGCCAGATTCACTTAACGACCGTGTTCCTAACTGGAGGGATTCACTTCACAAGAAAGGTCATAAAATAGGACAAAGCTCAGTTCCCCTGTCTCAGTTAGCAACAGAAATTTGGGGCTGGGTTATGGTTCTGAGTTGAGGACTACCTATACCAGTGGTCGCCAAACCAGTGGGCCAGGGACTACAGGCGGTCCACAAGAATATTTTGGTGGTCCGCAGAGAAATGTCCCCTCCCAAAGGAATTAATCCAGGCTACACGGGAACACAAGGCTGTGCTGCCCACAAGGCCCGCAGGAACACAAGGCTTGCGTCGCTTGCATTGCGAACAACACGAGGTAGTGAGGGGAGGGGGGGAAGGGTGGAGGGGGGGATACTTGCCCCATGCGCCCCACGCACCTGGCCTGGCCACCGGGCTGCTTCTTTCTGCTTCTTCCTTCTTCTGCTTTTGGCTGCACGCAAGGAAAACAGCCAAAGTCTTTCTTTCTCTCCCCCAAACTCCGCCAGAAATGAGTCTTTGGGACCCTGCAAGGCCTCCTGCTCCAAGAGGCTGCGCCGGCAAAGACTCGTTTCTGGTGGAGTTTGGGGGAGAGAAAGAGAGACTTCTGCTGCTTCTGCTGTTTTCCTTGCATGAAGCCAAAAGTTTCTCTCTCTCTCCCTGAGAACGGAGCTGGAGACGGTATTCTGCAATCCCAAATAATAAACGATCGATCGGTAGGAAAACCGTGTGGAGAATTTTCCTGCAGATTTTTTGGGGGATTTTCCCAGGGTCTCTGGTACCTGGGATTTAAAATGATGAGTTGGGTGGTCCCTGAGATCCAAAAGGTTGGCGACCCCTGACTTGTACAGTAATTGTGGAAGGGAGGTAACAGAAACAAACGCAGTTAAAAGCCAATGAAAACACTATATAGAAATATTTTACTCCTGTTAGAGAGACAGACAGACAGACAGAGAGACAGACAGACAGAGAGACAAAGAGACAGAGAGAGAGAGAGAGAGAGAGAATATATATAAATTCATCCACGCCAGGAGAAAGTGAAAAAGGGCAGCCATAAACCGAATGGTCAAACACAAAAACACCCACACAGATAATTATCCTTCAACTGTTTAAAGTGGCAGGCAATTAAAAGCACTGACCGCAATATGTCAACGCATACGGAAAAGTCTGGAAGGTTAAGTATACAGGAAAAGAGAGTTGGAAGGGACCTCAGAAGTCATCTAGTCCAACCCCTTTCTCAAGCAGGAGACCCTATACCATTTCAGACAAAAGGCTGTCCAGTCTCTTCTTAAAAACCTCCTGTTGGAGCAGTCACAACTTCTGTTGGCAAGTTGGTCCACTGGTTGATTGTCCTCACTTTGAGGAAGTTAGTTCTCCTTAGTTCCAGGTTGCTTCTCTCCTTGATTACTTTTCATCTGTTGCTTCTTGTCCTGCCTTCAAGGCCTTTGGAAAAAAAATAGCTTGACTCCCTCTTCTTTGGGGCAGCCCCTCAAATATTGGAAGACTGCTCTCCTGTCTCCCCTGGTCCTTCTCTTCCCTAGACTAGCCAGGCCCAGTTCCTGCAACCGTCCATCGTATCTTTTAGCCTCCAGTCCCCTCATCCTCTTGGTGGCTCTTCTCTGCACTCTTTCCAGAGTCTCAACATCTTTTTTACATCGTAGCGACCAAAGTTGGATGCAGTATTCCATTTAAAACCATTTTAAAAAGGACGAATTCAAAAGAGTTTGGAACAGTTCTTGAAGATGTTTTGCTTCTCATCCAAGAACTGAAGAAGCTTCAGAAGCGAAACGTCCTCCAGGAGAAACAAAACCCAGTTGCCTTTTGAAGTAGCAACTTTGGGACAACCATGGGTAACTGAGAATCTCCATCGATGGTCACAAGTCACATTTTTTTTAGTACTGTTTTAACTTGAAACGGTCATTAAATGAATAGTTGTAAATTGAGGGACTACTTATCTGGACAGAGAAAAGGAAGAAGGACTCCACATGATTTAAGAGACAGCTAGAGATGGAGGGAACAATAAAATACAAGGAGGAGGTGTGCCTTGGCTTTAATAACCAAAATCATACCATTTCGTTGTATATAGATCATTTTCATTTTTTATTTTATTCATTTATTTGATTTGTCAATCAGCATACAAGATGATAGGTATAAGTATAAACAAGAGTAAAATTACAGGAAATATTATGAATAAATGGGGACAATAGGACAGGGGCGGTAGGCACGATGGTGCACTTATGCACGCCTCTTGCAGACCTCTTAGGAATGGGCATTCTCTCCCTTTCTCTCCTCCCTCCATTCTTTTCTCTCCTTCCTTCCTTCCTTCCTTCCTTCCTTCCTTCCTTCCTTCCTTCCTTCCTTCCTTCCTTCCTTCCTTCCTTCCCCTTCCCTGTTCTCCTTCCTTCCCCCTTCCTTCCTTCTTTCCTTCCTTATTTTATTTAATTTTTTATTTGATTTATTTGATTTGTCAATCGCTTACAAGGTAATAGGTATAAGTATAAACAAGAGTAAAAATACAGGAAATAGGTATGAATAATTGGAGACAATAGGATGGTAGCAGGATTGGGCACTTATGCAGCCCCTTGCAGACCTCTTAGGAACGGGGTGAGGTCAATAGTGGTTAGTTTGAGGTTAAAGTTTTGGGGGTTAGAGGATGTAACAACAGAGTCAGGTAATGCATTCCAGGCATTGACCCCTCTGTTGCTGAAGTCATACTTTCTGCAATCAAAATTTGGAGCATTTTACATTGAATTTGCATCTGTTGTGTGCTCTTGTATTGTTGCGGTTGAAGCTGAAGTAGTCATTGATGGGTAGGACGTTGTAGCAGATAATTTTGTGTACTACACTTTAATCCAATCGTAGGTGGTGTAGTTCAAGGTTGTCCAAGCCCAAAATCTCAAGCTTGATGATGTAGGGTATTCTGTTGCGAGCAGAGGAGTGTAGTCCTCTTCTCGTGAAATACTTCTGGACTCACTCAATTGTATTAATGTCCGATATACATGCTGGAAAGTGGAATGTATTAAGGTGACTGAGTATGCCAGAATCCTTGATTTATTCTTGAGAGGAATATTTACAGTGAGTAAGAAACTATGTTGAGAATTTCCAAGTTGGAGTGGGGTGGTCTTTACAAATCCAATCAATCAAGTCAATCATCCAATAAGAGAGAAAGAGTTTGAAGAATTTGAGGGCCTCTGATCAGATAGGGAGTGAGAGGAAAATGCATATTGTTCCCATGTCTGTTTAATATATAAGGAAAGATATGATAAGTTTAAATGGTGGGTAAAGTTTTCTTGACTCAAGAGTAATGAGGAGAGGCAGAATGCTGGACAAGTAAAGAACAGGGACAAGATGGAGGGAGGGAGGGATGAAAGGATGAATAAATGATTTAATCACTGGATGGATCAATGGATGGATGGATGGATGGATGGATAAATGAATGGATGGATGGATGGATGGATGGATGGATGGATGGAGAAAGGAATGAGCAAATAATTGGACAGATGGATGGATGGATGATTGAATGAAAGATTGAATCAATAGAAGGGTGGAATTCATGGATGGATGGATGAATAAATGAAATAAAGATTGCATGGATGGATGGATGATTTGATGGATGAATGGATAAATCAATGCATGGGTGAATGATTGGATTGATGGCTAAAGGAAAGAGCGAATACTTGGACAGATGGATGGATGGTTAGATGAAAGATTGAATCAATAGATGGGTGGATTAATTCATGGATGGATGGTTGGATTCTCTCCCTCCTTCCCTCCCTCTCTCTCTCTCTCTCTCTCTCTCTCATCTTTTGTTTTTTTTCTTTTTTGTAACTGCCCCTCTAATCTTTCTGTCATCTCTCCCCACTTTTCTATTTATCATCTATCAATAGTTTACTTTTTCTAACTCTAATTTTCTTTCTTTCTCTTTTTTCTTTCTCTTTCTTTCTCTCTCCTTTTTGTCTCTCTCTCTCCTTTCTTTCTCTCCTTTCTTTCACTCTTTCTCTTTATTTATTTCTTTCTCTCTCCTTTCTTTCTCTTTCTTTCTTTCTTTCTTTCTTTCTTTCTTTCTTTCTTTCTTTCTTTCTTTCTTTCTTTCTTTCTTTCTTTCTTTCTTTCTTTCTTTCTCTTCTCTTCTCTCTGTCTCCTTTCTCTATTTTTCTTTCTTTCTCTCTTTCATTTTCTTTCTTTCTCTCTCTCCTTTCTTTCTCTCCTTTCTTTCTTTCTCTCTCTCTCTCTCTATTTCTTTCTTTTTCTCTCCACTTTCTCACCCAGAACTAACTCTTTTGTTCCCTTGAAATGCCAGTTTCCCCACCCACAGGCGAGCTTTCAATAAGGTCATTCATTGGACACAGAGGCCTGGAGCCAGCCATGAATAGAGTCCAGATCGGATTCCCTTGTTCACGAAATGCCCAGCCAAGTCATTAATTAAGAACCAACAATTGAGAAGGAACCAGATCCGCTTTGTAGGCCCCAGTCGTTCTGCTCGCTTGACTGGTAACTTGTTCACACCAAAACTCTCTCCGTGTTTTTTCACATTTCTTTTTATTATTTTGGCTGCTGCAGAGGTGACCTCACTTGGTGTCCGGTCTGTTTCCAGACACAGTTTTGTCAAGCAATATTCCTTGAGCTCAGAGATTTGAAAATGTGTGGACTTCAACTCCCAGAATTCCCTGGTCAGCAAAGACCAACACACCTTAAAGTAGCCAAGGCTGATCAGGGCTGATTAAAGTGGTACAGGCCGGAATGGTACTTTCCAACTGCGAGAGACGGGTGGACTTCAATTCCTAGAAGCCTTAGCCATGGTCGTGCTGGCTGGGGAATTCTGGGAGCTGAAGTCCACGTATCTTCAAGCTGATAAGCTTGAGAATCACTGCTTTAAAGTTGGGCTTTCAGCCGCTGAATGGCCTGCATAGCAAGCCTTTAACAGAACCCAGTGGGAAGGGACCTTGGAGGTCCGCTAGTCCAACCCTTTGCTCAAGCAGGAGACCTATACCATTTCAGACAAAACGTTGTCCAATCTCTTCTTAAAAACCTCCAGTGATGAAGCATCCACAACTTCTGGTGGCAAGCAGTTCCACTGATTAATTGTTCTAACTGTAGAGGAAATTCCTCCTTAGTTCTAGGTTGTTTCTCTCCTTGATGAGTTTCCACCCATTGTTTCTTGTTCTGCTTTCAGGGGCTCTTCTTTGGGGCAGCCCCTCAGATATTGGAAGGCTGTTATCATGTCACCCCTGGTCCATCCTTTACCCATGAGCCAGAAGAAGCTCCTTTCACTGCAGGGTCATCGAGATTTGGAAGGGATCCTTGAGGCCATCTAAACCAACTCCTTGCTCAGTGCAGGAATCCAAATTATGAATTTGGTGGTCCCTGAGGTCCAAAAGGTTGGTGACCCCTGCTATTAGGTGGCATATCCCACCAGCAGGATTAGCCAAAATGTATGGAAACCAATCGCCTAATTGTTGGAAATGTCTAAAAGAACAGGGCACTTACTATCACGTATAGTGGTCCTGTAAAAAGGCTCAGGAGTTCTGGTATAAAATCTAAAATGTTATGGTTAAAAAATTGCTATAACCCTGAGATGTTCTTACTGGGAATAATGGAATAGAAGTTTAGCAAAGCTGACACGTATCTAATAATACACGTAATTACGGCGGCAAGAATGATATTTGCCCAAAATTAGAAGACTAGAGAAATTCCTAGGGGTGATGATGTGCTAGATAAGATATTACAATGCGCCGAATTGGATAGGTTAACATTAGAACTGAAGGATAAAGACGAGTCAGAATACCACAAAATATGGAATAAATTTTACCCAATGGAAGGATACGAAAGAGAGTTCACAAAATGGAATAAGGATTATAGGTGAAATTGGGAGGGTGTGAGGGATTGCTTACCTGAGAAGTAATGGGAAAGAACTAAAAAGTATAAAGTTCAAATGTATATATGTATATACATGTATATAAAGGTATAAAATTTCTTTTTGAATGTAATATGTACTGACAAAAATGTATGTCAAAGAAGATCACTATGTTCAATGTTTTTAATGTGTATATTCAGTAAAAATTTTCTTTAGAAAAAAAGGATTACCTGTGCAGGAATCTCTCAAGTTTTACCTGTTCTGACTTGAATTAGGTGGCCCAGCCGCCTCTCTGTATATGCCCAAAATGGCAAAGACAAATTATGCACATCTGTGTGTGGCACACACCCACACATTTAAAAATGAGTTTAGATAAATCAGCTAAATGCTGGAAATGTCACCCGACACCCGGAACCTATTACCATATGTGGTGGACATGTACAAGAAGCTAAAAGATATTGGATAAAAATACACACATGGTTGGATAAAGATGACAAAACTTTAAGCATAGACTTAAAACCTGAGATGTTTTTATTGGGGATTTGTCCCGAAAAATTATACCATGTTTCTCCAACAATACGCCCCCCACAATAGGAAGACCCAGCATGTTTTATAGGCATAAAATTAAATTAAGCCCCTCCCCCCAAATCTAGGCCTATTTTAAAACATGTGAAATGGGGGGAAGGGCGGGGGGGGGGGACTTGCCGTTAGGAGTGCCCGTGGGCAGCCATGCTTCGCCACCAGCTGCTCCTAACAGGCGATCGTGGCGGAGTGCGGAGAGCTCCCTACTCCCGCCAAGCACCTTTGCTGCAGATCCGAGACCTTCGGCGCCCCGCCGCTGTTGCTTTCCCTTCTGCCCATGCCGTCGCTGCGTTTGCAGCTGCTTCTGCTTCCGCATTTGGAGCACCGCCGCCATTTGGAGCGTGTTTAGAATGGCAGCAGCGCTCCAAATGTGGAAGCGGCAGTTCCAAACACGGCGGCGGCATGGGCAGAAGGGAAAGCAACAGCAGTGGGCGCTGAAGGTCTCGGGTCTGCAGCAAAGGTGCTTGGCGGGAGTAGGGAGCTCTCCGTGCTCCATCAAGATCGCCTGTTAGGAGCGGCCGGTGGCGAGGCATGGCTGCCCTCAGGCGCTCTAGGCGAGGATGCAAGAAGGGGGGAATTAAGTCACCCCCCCCCAAATAATGGCCCAGCCATTTTCTCGGGGCTCAAAAAAAAAAAAAAAAGACCCGGCCTTATTTTGTGAGAAACATGGTAGTAAAAAAAAAAACATATTTAATCATACACATATTAATAGCCGCTCGAATTGTATTTGCTCAAAATTGGAAAAAATGAAAAGATTCCGATAGAGGAAGAGGCGATCATGAAAATATTGGAATGTGCAGAAACGAATAGATTAACATTGGCAATTAAAGAACAAGAAGAAGCGGAAAATGATATATATGATATGGGATTTATTTTATAAATGGTTGGAAAAGAAAGCAAGAAGTTCAATGAATATTGTTATAATGATAAGATATATAAGGTTGAGTGGTTTTTAATATGAATGTAATCGTAGTAAAAAATGTATACCAAATATAAATATTTACGCAATATGTATATACCCAGTTGACATACTTGTATAACTGAAAGATGGATTTGTTGGAAACTACAATAAAAATATTTAATTAAAAAAAAGAGTTTATTCTGGAACAGAACTTTTGCATCATCCAGAGAACTGCCTGTTACTATTTTTAATTGTGAAGTTACGCTAATTAGCAGGAAAATAAAGATTTGGCTTAAATCCTCCTAGTTTTTTTAGCCTGCTATTAGGAGGAATTCATTTATCTTTAAAAAGAAACAGCCTTGCTTTGTGCAAATGTTCCTCACTTGAAATAACAGAGGCTGAATATCGAATTACAGCAGGCATGTACAGCAAAATGGTATTTTAATTCAGGGAGGCCCAGATTAAACTCTCTCTAATGAGTGAAATAATAGATTTACAGATGTAACAGAGCATAGAGGACATGTTTGTTTAATTTTTTTTTGAATACTTTGCTGGTTTCAGTGTGTTACGTAATAGGAAATGAAATCTCTTTTTTTGCATAAAGTTTTTTATTTTATAACATATAAAAAAAATTAAAAAATTCATTTTTGGTTAAACAGTGTGTTGTCTGGGTAGAAATAGTTTTAGGAAAGAATCATCAAAGTATTTACAACAATATTCATTAACTTTCATATTCCTTCTATCGCAATGATCATGATAATAGTACTAATATTTGCTCATCCCTTTTAACAAGCCTCTCTTTTTTTCATTGTTCCCTTTCTTATATTTCCATGTTTCTTAACTTCTGTTTTTGTCAGCTAACCACTGATAAAATAAGTCCCCAAGTCAAAAAAAAAAAAAATTCAGTGTCTTCCTTTTCCTTCATTGTAAGTGTTAATCTATCCATTTCTGCACATTCTAGGAAAGGAAATGTTCCAAGATCAAAAATTTGATTTACAAATGATTAAAAAAAACACCCAATCCATTCTTTCTTCAATAAGAAGATATTTATTTCTTCAATAAGGACTCACCTGTGCTCTGATTAGCAACCGGTTCATACTTATGGCCGTTGCTCCATTCCGATGGGCAAAATCAATGGAGGGCGGGAACCCCATTCACTTAATAACCGTGTCGCTCACTTGTCATCTGCAGGGCACGGTGGCCAGAAAGGGGGGTAAAATGGGGCCAAACTCCCTTCACCGATGTCTCGTTTAACGACAGAAATTGAGGGCTCAAATTTTGGTCGTACGTTGAGGCCTCCCTGCATTTCATGAAAGGCAGAAAGTGGCAGAGGAGGAATAAAAGTACTTCCTATCTTGATTAGTGTAAGGAAAATAACAGATAATCAGAGTTGGAAGGGATCCTTGTAGGTCATCTAGTCAAACCCCCAACCCAAGCAGATCCTACACCATTTCTGACAGATCCAGTCTCTTCTTGAAAGCCTCCAGGGATGAAGCTCCCACAACTTCTGAGGGCAACTTCTGTTCCATGGGTGGATTGCTCTCCCTGTCGGAAAATTTCTCCTTATTTCCAGGTTGAATCTCTCCTTGTTCAGTTTCCATCCATTATTCCTTGTCCGGCCTTCAGGTGCCTTGGAAAACAGCTTGACCCCTTCCTCCTCTCTGTGGCAGCCCCTCAAATGTTGGAAGATGCTATCCTGTCTCCCCTGGTCCTTCTCTTCCCTAGACTATCCATGCCCAGTTTCTGCAACCCTTCTTCATATGCTTATATCCTCCAGTCCCCTCATCCTCCTGGTTGCTCTTCTCTGCACTCTTTCTAGAGTCTCAACCTCTTTTTTACATCTCTTCTTTGTGGCAAGCCCTGAGATATTGGAAGACTGCTATCTTGTCACCCCATCCTTCTTTTCCTTAAACTAGACATGTCTTCTGTCCATCCATGATTCGCTCAGATGTCTATCTCTTTCCTTCCTTCCTTCCTTCCTTCCTTCCTTCCTTCCTTCCTTCCTTCCTTCTCCCCTCCCTCTCTTCTTTCTTTCTTTCTTTCTTTCTTTCTTTCTTTCTTTCTTTCTTTCTTTCTTTCTTTCTTTCTTTCTTTCTTTCTTTCTTTCTTTCTTTCTTTCTTTCTTTCTTTCTTTCTTTCTCTTTAGAGAATAGCTTGTGGGGCAGCTCCTCCCTCAAATATTGGAGCACTGCTCTCCTGTCCCCCCTGGTCCTTCTCTTCCCTAGACTAGCCAGGCCCAGTTCCTGCAACCATCCATGGTAGGTTTTAGCCTCCAGTCTCCTCATCATCCTGGTTGCTCTTCTCTGCACTCAACATCTTTTGTTACAGTGTGGTGACCAAAGCTGGTTGCAGTATCCCAAGTGTTACTAATGTGTTACTAATTTAAGAACTGCAGTGATCCGCTTCAGAAATGTGGCCAGAAAAGTCGTAAAATGGGGGGGAAACTCCCTTAACCCATTTCTCATTTAAATCACATAAATTTTAGGCTCAATTGTGCTCATAAATGGATGACTACCTATGGATTAGAAATAGAATAAACAGAGTTGGAAGGGACCTCGGAGGTCTTCTAGTCCAACCCCCCTGCCTAGGCAGGAAACCCTACACCACTTCAGACAAACGGTTACCCAACATCTTTTTAAAAACTTCCAGCGTTGGAGCATTTACAACTTCTGGAGGCAACTCGTTCCACTGATGAATTGTTCTATTAATTGCAGGGCCAATGGCTCATGCCACTCAATTTTGAAGGCACCATTTCATTGAAGTCTGGATTTGGTTAATGTTGGGCGTTAAATCATCGCAAGCGAGCCAACTCATGGAAGAGGCATAAGATCTCTCTCCATCTTGTCATCCAGGCCTAACAATGCCATTTTTCAAAGCTGTTTTCTTCGGTCTCCGCAGACTACTTAAATATTTTGGGGATTTATTGACAAGCCTGAAAATTTAACTCAGTTTTTTTTTTTTTTTTAAAAAAGCCTCCTTTTGCTGCTTTCAAGACATGCAGGCAGAGTAGCAGCTGTTTCTGCAACCTGGTGTGGGAGTCCCACAGAGGAAACGCCAAATATATGTATTTTCAATTAACAAATTAATGAATTTCTCTGAGGCTGCTCTGTTGGAAACCTGCTGGGACTGGCTGAGTTGCAGCTATAAAAACACACCGAAAGGAAGGCTGTGCAGAAGAAGAAATAGGAAAAATGGAATACCGGAGTCAGAAGGGACCTTTGAGGTCTTCTAGTCCAACCCCCTCCTCAATCAGAGACCCTGTATCATTCTGGACAAATGGCTATGAAACCTAATTTAGTGAAAAGTATGTCTAGTTTAATGAAAAGAAAGACTGGGTGGAGGCATGATAGCAGTCTTGCAATATTTAACAGATGAATAGAGTGGGATGGGGCCTTGTAGGTCATCTATACCCCCCACCAAAGCAGGAGACCCTACACCAGTGATGGTGAACCTTTTTGTTGAGGTGTGCCGAACGCACATGCTTGTGCTGGCACCCACAATGCAATGCGCCTTGCCCTCCCTGCGCATGCACACACATCACCTCCACCCTGTCCCCTTACCTGCACTGCACATGTGTGCACCTTACAGCTGATTTTCGGCCTGTTGGAGGCCATTTTCGCCCTCCCGGGGGCTCCAGGGAAGCCTCTGCAGCCTTTGGAGGCCGAAAAACAGGCCCCTTTTGGCACTTCTGGTATTTCCGGAAGGTCCGTTTTTCAGCCTCCCGAGGCTGCAGAAGCTTCTCTCGAGCCTCCAGGAGGGCGAAAACTGCCTCAAAAGGGCCAAAAATCAGCTGGGAGGTGTGTGCATGCACAGTGCAGGTAGGTTTGACTGGGGCTAGTGTGCCTGCATAAATGGCTCTGCGCGCTACCTGTGGCACACATGCCATAGGCCCTACATCATTTCTGACAGATGGCAGTCCAGTTTCATTTGAGGGGCTGCCCCAGAGAAGAGGGGGTCAAGCTATTCTCCAAAGCCCCTGAAGGCAGGACAAGAAGAAACTGATCAAGGAGAGAAGCAACCCGGAATTAAGGAGAAACTTACTAACAGTGAGAACAATTAATCAGTAGAACAGCTTGGCTTCAAAAGCTGTAAATGTTCCAACACTAGTTTTTAAGAAAAGACTGGACAGACATTTGTGTGAAATTATACAGGGTTTCCTGCTTGGTGTGTTGTGAGTTAATTTTGTGAGTTTGCTTGCTAGCAAATTTTATTGAGTTTGCTTGCAAGCAAATTTTATGTGACAGACTGATCTAGCCGATGGCAGATAGATAGATTTCTGAATGAATCTGTGATTCTGTGAGCAACTCAATCTGCCTGCCTGCTTTGCTGATTTTGGGTAAAAGTTGCTCTTTTTTAAAAATAAAAAATTCAATATTTACATGCATGGTGTGTTGTGAGTTAATTTTGTAAGTTTGCTTGCTAGCAAATTTTATGTGACAGAGTGAGCTAGCCGATGGCAGATAGATAGATTTCTGAATGAATCTGTGATTCTGTGAGCAACTCAATCTGCCTGCCTGCTTTGCCTGATTTTGAGTAAAAGTTGCTCTTTTTTTTAAATAAAAAATTCAATATTGATATAAATATTTATAATATTTACATACAAGCCACGCCTAGCCAGTCACATGACCACCAAGCCACATCCACAAATTAGGCCACACAGAACCGGTTCGTGGTCCCTGGGATTTAAAATGATGAGTTTGGTGGTCTCTGAGGTCCAAAAGGTTGGTGACCCCTGGACTAGGTGACCTCCAAGGTCCCTTCCGATTCTGCTAGTCGGTTATCTCTTCAGTGTTGGAGCAACACCCACAATTTCTGGAGGCAAGCAGTTCCACTGGCTAATTGTCCTCCCTGTCAGGAAATTCTTATATATATGGTCAAATGGTACAGGGTTTCCTGCTTCACCAGGGGGTTGGACTAGAAGACCTCCAAAGTCCTTTTCCTGCTCTGGTATTCTATTTGGCTATTTTTGGCCCACGTTTAGAAGCCAAGCAGCGTCTCGGGTTTTCCTAATCAGGGAAAAGTTAGGGATGCTGTTGGGATTTAAATGTAGGAAACCCGCAAGGCTGCGGAGCCCTAAAATGGATAAAAAGCAAAATATTTATTTTATTTATTTTTATTTATTTATTTCAAGTACTTATATACTTATTTACCCTCACCATTTGGCCACTTTAGAGCTAAAAAAGAACCAAGGATGCCAATTCTGGATTTATGGCGAAGGAAATCCTCTCTGATACATTTCAAAAGCAAATTCTTTTTCATCTGATTGATTGATGGAGGATTGGCGGTTTATTTTCTGCTGCAGTGTGAGAGCAAGCGATTTGTTCAAGGACTTTGTGTCCCCAAAGCGGCTATTTCCATGAGAAACAGAATTGGCATTTCTCCTCATTTGCGTAACAGCTAAATTTGAGATTGAATTGGACTAAATTAGAGCCTGTTTGATCTGTTGGTGAAGGTACCAGGCTAGAAACTGGGAGACTGGGAGTTTTAGTCCTGCCTTAGACATGAAAGCCAGCTGGGTGGCTTTGGGCCAATCACCTGGAGATGGTGAGTTCTAGTCCTGCCTCAGGCATGAAAGCCAGCTGGGTGGCTTTGGGCCAATCACCCGGAGATGGTGAGTTCTAGTCCTGCCTCAGGCATGAAAGCCAGCTGGGTGGCTTTGGGCCAATCACCTGGAGATGGTGAGTTCTAGTCCTGCCTCAGGCATGAAAGCCAGCTGGGTGGCTTTGGGCCAATCACCCGGAGATGGTGAGTTCTAGTTTCGCCTTAGCCATGAAAGCCAGCTGGGTGTCTTTGGGCCAATCACCTGGAGATGGTGAGTTCTAGTCCTGCCTCAGGCATGAAAACCAGCTGGGTGGCTTTGGGCCAATCACCAGGAGATGGTGAATTTTAGTACCTCCTTAGGCATGAAAGCTGTTGGGTAACTTTGGGCCAATCACCAGGATTCAGTGAGTTCTAGTTCTGCTTTAGCCAGAAAGTCAATTGGATGACTTTGGGCCAATCACCAGGAGACAGTGACTTCTAGTCCTGTTTTAGCCATGAAAGCTGGCTGGGTGACTTTAGGCCAGTGATTTTCTCTCAATCCAACCCCACCTCGCAGGTTTGTTGTTATGAGGAAAATGGGAAGAATTAGATACGTTTTCTGCCTTGAGGTGTTCATAAAAATAATAACAGGTGGGATATACATTAAATAAATAAATACGCAGGTTCTTAAAGCCCAAGGTTAATTATTTGCTCATCTGTTTTGTTTACAGTACAGGTAGTTCTCAACCTACGACGGCAATGGAGCCCAAAATTTCAGTTGCTAAGCAAGGCAGTTGTTAACTGAGCTTTGCCCCATTTTGCGACCTTTGGTGCCACCCTTGTTAAGCGAACCACTGCAGTCATTAAACAAATCCGGCTTCCCCATTGAGGAACCAAAAGGAGATCACATGACCCATCACATGACTGTGACAAGTCCATGCAAGTTGCTGTAGGGGATGCTGCAACGGTCATAAGTGTGAAAACTGGTCGTAAGTCACTCTTTTTCAGTGTTTTTTTTCTGAGCTCATTTATGGATCATAATTGAGGACGTCACGTCACGTCCCCTTCCTTGAGATGTGACTAGCCGGATATAGGATGCCAGTTCCTGGAACTTCCTTATGAAAATAGTTTTCTGCGGGAAATTCCCCTCCTTAGAATGGCTGATTAGAATTGCTCATTGTTCATTCAGGGCATGAAGTCTGAATTTCAGAAATGTTACTAAATTGAGCCTTGATTGCCCCTGATTGATCACTAACCTTGACATTGGAAATGGAAACATCTCTACACATAACCCGTAAATAGGAATTTCCCATGGGAAGAGAGAATTGCCTCTGGACTCAGCTATTATTATTATTATTATTATTATTATTATTATTATTATTATTGTATTTTATTAGTATTTTTATTAGTATTAGTATTACACAAAAAACGATAGTATACACAGAAAACGAGATAACCATGCTGGGTTTCGTATCACAAATTACTAGTCGAACACCTTCTTCTTCTTCTTCTTCTTCTCCTTCTTCTTCTTCTTCTTCTTCTTCTTCTTCTTCTTATTATTATTATTATTATACACAAAAATGACAGTATACACAGCAAACGAGATAACCATGCTGGGTTTCGTATCACAAATTACTAGTCGAACACCTTCTTCTTCTTCTTCTTCTTCTTCTTCTTCTTCTTCTTCTTCTTCTTCTTCTTCTTCTTCTTCTTCTTATTCTTCTTATTATTATTATTATTATTATTATTATTATACACAAAAATGACAGTATACACAGCAAACGAGATAACCATGCTGGGTTTCGTATCACAAATTACTAGTCGAACACCTTCTTCTTCTTCTTCTTCTTCTCCTTCTTCTTCTTCTTCTTCTTCTTCTTCTTATTATTATTATTATTATTATTATTATTATTATTATACACAAAAATGACAGTATACACAGCAAACGAGATAACCATGCTGGGTTTCGTATCACAAATTACTAGTCGAACACCTTCTTCTTCTTCTTCTTCTTCTTCTTCTTCTTCTTCTTCTTCTTCTTCTTCTTCTTCTTCTTCTTATTATTATTATTATTATTATTATTATTATTATTATTATTATACACAAAAATGACAGTATACACAGCAAACGAGATAACCATGCTGGGTTTCGTATCACAAATTACTAGTCGAACACCTTCTTCTTCTTCTTCTTCTTCTTCTTCTTCTCTTCTCCTTCTCCTTCTCCTTCTCCTTCTCCTTCTCCTTCTCCTTCTTCTTCTTCTTCTTCTTCTTCTTCTTCTTCTTATTATTATTATTATTATACACAAAAATGACAGTATACACAGCAAACGAGATAACCATGCTGGGTTTCGTATCACAAATTACTAGTCGAACACCTTCTTCTTCTTCTTCTTCTTCTTCTTCTTCCCCTTCCCCTTCCTCCTCCTCCTCCTCCTCCTCCTCCTCCTCCTCCTCTTCTTCTTCTTCTTCTTCTTCTTCTTCTTCTTCTTCTTCTTCTTCTTCTTCTTCTTCTTCTTCTTCTTCTTCTTCTTCTTCTTCTCCTTCTCCTTCTCCTTCTCCTTCTCCTTCTCCTTCTCCTTCTTCTTCTTCTTCTTCTTCTTCTTCTTCTTCTTCTTATTATTATTATTATTATTATTATACACAAAAATGACAGTATACACAGCAAACGAGATAACCATGCTGGGTTTCGTATCACCAATCACTAGTCGAATCCTTCCCAAGCGTTTAGGACTGCGTGATGTATCGGCAGATTATGCGAGCAGATCCCAGTAAGGTGGCCTTCTGCAGCTGACCAAGGGTAATCTTGTCAGCGCCAACTGTTTTCAAGTGCTTGCCTAGGTCTTTAGGCACAGCACCCAGTGTGCCCAGTACCACTGGAACCACCTGCACTGGTTTATGCCAGAATCTCTGCAGTTCGATTCTCAAGTCCTGATATCTGGTGACTTTTTCAAGTTGTTTCTCGTCGATTCTGCTGTCATCAGGTACGGCAATGTCGACGATCCACACTTTTTTCTTCTCCATAATCGTGATATCCGGGGTGTTGTGTTCCAAAACTTTGACAGCCTGTGTTCGGAAGTCCCACAGTAGTTTTGCATGCTCATTTTCGACCACTTTTTCAGGCTTATGATCCCACCAGTTCTTTGCTACAGGCAGATGGTAGTTGTGACACAAGTTCCAGTGGACCATCTGAGCGACTATGTTGTGACGTTGTTTGTAGTCAGTCTGAGCTATTGTCTTGCAACAGCTCAGTATGTGATCAATGGTTTCATCCGCTTCTTTGCAGAGTCTGCATTTGGGGTCATCAGCAGATTTTTCTCTTCTGGCTTTGATTACATTCGTTCTGATGGCTTGTTCTTGGGCTGCAAGAATCAGGCCTTCTGTCTCTTTCTTCAGTGTTCTGTTGGTCAGCCACAACCAGGTCTTTTCCTTATCTACTTTTCCTTGGATCTTTTCAAGGAACTGTCCATGCAGGGCTTGGTTACGCCAGCTGTCAGCCCGAGTTTGAATTGCTGTTTTCCTATATTGATTCTTGGTTTGCTGCACTTTGAGCAGCTTCCTCTTGTTTTGACCTCCATCAAAGCTGGTTCAACGCTGTCTTTCACATAATCTGCCAGAGCGTGCTTCTCTTCTTCGACTGTCTGCTTCACTTGCAAAAGTCCTCTGCCGCCTGCTTTTCTGGGCAAATATAGCCTGTCGACGTCACTACGCGGGTGCAGTGCAGAGTGTATGGTCATCAGTTTTCTTGTTTTCCTATCCAAGCTGTCCAGCTCTGCCTGTGTCCAGTTGTTTATTGTTATTGTTGTTGTTGTTATTATTAATAATATGATTAATAATATTGATATTATATTAATATCAATATTAATCTGATATTGATGTTGATATTGATATTAATATTAATATTAAAAACAAGAACAAGAACGATAACAATATAAAATTTACTTTGTAATATTCACTCATCCTTATTTTTTTATTTCCAAAGTTAATTTGTCCATTTCAGTGCATAAGGAGATCTGGCACTTTTATCTACCTCTCCAGTCCTTCCCAAGGAATCTGTGGGAGGCCGATTTAGGACTTCGATTCAGAATTCAGAATAATAAGAGTTGGAAGGGACCTCGGAGGTCTTCTAGTCCAACCCCTTGCTCAAGCAGGAGACCCTACACTATTTCAGACAAATGGGTGTCCAGACTTTTCTTAAAAACCTCCATTGATGGAGCACCCACAACTTCTGGAGGCAAGTAGTTCCACTGGTTAATTGTCCTCACTGTCAGGAAATCTCTCCTTAGTTCTAGGTTGCTTCTCTCCTTGGTGAGTTTCCATCTGTTGCTTCTTGTCCTGCCTTCAGGGGCTTTGGAGAACAGCTTGACTGCCTCTTCTTTGGGGTACCCTTCAAATACTGGAAGACAGCTATCGTGTTCCCCCTATTCTCCTTTTCTGTAGATTAGCCAAACCTTCATATGTTTTAGTCTCCAGGCCTTTAATCATCTTAGTTGCTCTTCTTTGCACTTTTTCCAAGTCTCAGTGTCTTTTTTTACAACGTGGTGACTAAAACTGAGTGCAGCATTTCCATGTGTGGCCTTACTTTACCTTAGATTATACTGCAGCGACCTTCTGACAAGTAAGTTCCATGGGTCAGCCGGATTCACTTAAGAACCATGTTATTAGCTTAAAAGCGGCTGTGCTTCACTTAACAACTGTGGCCAGAGGGGTCGTAAAGTGGGTCAAAAAAACTCACTTCACAACCGCCTTGCTTAGCTGTGGAAATGTTGGGCTCAGCTTCAGTCTTAAGCCGAGGACTACCTGTGTACTTGAAGACATTCACCGCGTGCATGTGAATTGCCTTCACACACCCTGTATTTGGTTTTGTCCCAGGGCAGTAGCTCTTCTGAATCCTGCTGTATAGTGCAGTGTTGGTGCGGTGTCAGGAGATTCCGGTTCAACGTGTGAAGGATGAAGGATGTGTGTTTTGTGTTTATTTTCATTTCATTTTATTTATTTATTCATTTTATTTATTTTGTCAATTGCTTACAAGATAATAGGTGTAAGTAAAACATAGTTATGAATACATGGATACCTATAAGAAAAATAAATAAAATAAAATAAAATAAATAAATAAAATAAAATAAATAAAAATAAATAATAAATAAATAATAAATAAAATGAAATAAAATAAAATAAATTAAAATAATAAAAGAAACAATAGGACAGGGACGGTAGCCTCGTTGGTGCGCTTATGCACGCATGGTCACGATGTGCACTGAAGATGGTGTTTGATTTCATTGTACGAGGTGCAAGGACAATAAAGTGAAGTAAAGTGCTAACTGTGGCTTGTTTTGTGTGTCGTGGGCCTGCTGTGGTGCGTCTCATGATTGGAGGCAGCATGTGTTTCAACGCCAGAAGATGTGTCCAAACAGCTGCAAGAGGTTAGATTGTTGTGATCTGTCATTTCCCTACACATGTAGACAAAACACAACTATTTTGGACTTGGAGAAGATCAAGAATCTTTGGGAAGAAAGCTAAAGCGGATGTTTCCCCAGATGTTTTGTGGCAGGAGGTGAAAATCGGAGTCACCCTTAAACAACAAGATCTGAAATTAATATCCTCCAATATACCGTGTTTTCCGGAAAATAAGACCCTGTCTTATAATTTTTCCCCCACCCAAAAAAGGCACCAGGTCTTATTTTCGGGGAATGTCATCCACTGGCTAACCTCACATGCCCTTGTTTATCCACTTCGAGAATAGCAGCGTTGTTAGAACTGAGATGGAATAATATGACGTACGTATTCTGCCCAAAACGAGAGCTGGGTTATCGGAGGGTTTGTTATTGTTTATATTAATCCTGTAGCCGGTGTCAACATAGTGTGATGTGATATCCTGTTAATAAACAATGCATTGGAATAAACCATCATCCCAAGTAACAATGCTCCCTTCTAAAACAAATACTGTGTTTCCCCGAAAAGAAGACCCTGTCTTATATTTTTTTGGCCACAAAAAAAGGCACCAGGTCTTATTTTCGGGGGACGTCATCCACTGACTAATCTCACTTGCGTGCATCGCCCCCTGGCCTCCTTTTCGCTGTCAGAGGCTTTCAGGAACTTCTCCTTCTATGGCCAGCAAGGCTTTCCTGAAGGCCTCTGCAGCCGATAAGAGAGTTCAGGATCGATCCAGAGCTTTCTTATCAGCTACTGAAGCCTTCAGAGAAGCCTGGCCAGCCTTGCCAGCTGCAGAAGAAATGGGTCGGCCAGGCAGGTGTCGGAGGGCGCGAGGCTTGGCTACAACTATCCCAAGGGAAGTAGTAGGGCAGCTCAACATACCCCCATCCCCACCCTAGCTTAAATTTTACCCGTGCACTCTGAAATGGACGGGGTCTTAATTAGGGCTTATTTTTTGGGGTAGGGCTTATACTAGGCACACATGTAAAAAAATCAAGCTAGGACTTACTTTCAGGGTAGGCCGTATTTTGGGGGAAATGGGGTATTTAACAGCTTGCCATCAGAAGTTGTGAATGCTCCAACACCAGTTTTTAAGGACAACACCATTTGTCTGAAATGGTAGAGGGTCTCCTGGTTGAGCAGGGAGTTGGACTGGAAGACTTCCGAGATCCTTTCTATCTCTATTCTGATTGATTGATATGAGCCAGTTGCCAATCATGTTGCTGCAGGAGACATAAGTGTGAAAAACAGCCATAAGTCGCTTTTTCAGTGTTGCAACTTTGGTCACTAAATGGATGGTTGTAAGCCAAGGACTACCCATACAATGTTTTTTTTTTAAAAAAAACTAATTAAACTCAGATTAAATCATGACTCTCGAGCGAATTAAGAAGCCGCTGTTAAGAGCAGAGGTCTCCAACCTTGGCTACTTTAAGCCTGGAGGACTTCAACTCCCAGAATTCCCCAGCTGGGGAATTCTGGGAGTTGAAGTCCTCCAGGCTTAAAGTGGCCAAGGTTGGAGACCCCTAGTTAAGAGGACCAGCTGTAACTTAAATACAACAAAACGCACTCACTCGTTAAGAATTAATATATACCAAATGTTAAAACTCTCCTTTATAAAGTTTTGATTCCAACCAGAATCTCAGGAGATTAAATCAGGGGGAAAACCCCAAAGCCACACATATACAAACACACACACACACACACACATACACACACAGATTTCCTCCTATTTCTGTCTTTTTTTGTCTTTGCACACTGTTTGAATTGTAAAAATGCTTTCCTGAATTTGGAGTCGTGCATTGTTTAATTTGAAGATCCAGGCTGGGAATAAAATTGGACCCTTGGATGATTTTTCAACCTTTTGTCGATGAGCAATGGGTGTGGCCCTGCCTTTGAGCTAAGGAAATGTTTGGATAAGAACCAGCGCAGATGTTGTCATCCGTGGTTTAGTAATTCTACCCATCTCTGTAAAAACAGGTCCCAGCCACGGGCGTTATCAACAACGTTGGTATTTTATCTTCTGTTAGCAAAAAAAAAAAAAAGTAGATTAAGTGGATTCAAACTTCTTGCAAGGAGAGACTTGCTTTCCTGACAAACGCGCGTTTGTTCTTTTCAATGACGTCGGAAGGTGAAAAGGAAGAGGGAAAAAAGGTGTGAATTAAATTCCAGAAGGCAGGGGGTTCCCGCCCCCTCTCGATATTAAGCAAAAATCCAGAAGAACCTCAAACCGACAGGAGGGAAATTAAAAAGTCATGTTAGAAAGTTTGACTTCCCTCTCAGCTGCCGTGTTTTTTTCTGGGGTTGACCTTTTTTTTTTTTGAAAAGGGGAGTGGCCTGTTTTAAGTTTTCTGCATTGTTTTGGTGGTTCCTGGCAGTGTCCTTTTGGGGTGTACTTTCTAACTCTTTATGAAAGCTTCTAATACAGAAGTGATATTAAGCCGGTTCTGACCAGTTCTGGAGAACCAGTAGCGGAAATTTGGAGTCGGTCGGAGAACCGGCCAATCCTACCTCTGACTGGCCCCGCCCCCATCTATTCTCTGCCTCCCATTGAGTCCCAGCTGATTAGCTGGGTCTTCTTTGGTTGCCCTGCGCAGGAGAACGGAGCTGGAAAGCAGGTTCGTGGGGTGGGGAGGGAAGGGGGATTTTGCAATATCCTTCTCCTGCCACGCCCACCAAGCCACACCTACTAAGCCACACGCACATCTGATCGGCTGGGTGTTCTTTGGTTGCCCTGTGCAGGAGAATGGAGCTGAAAAGCAGGTTAGTAGGGTAGGGAGAGAAAGGGGATTTTGGGATATCCTTCCCCCAGGAATGAGGAGGGAATGTAGATTTTACACTGTCCTTCCCCTGCCACACCCACCAAGCCACGCACACCAAGCCATGCCCACAGAACTGGTAGTAAAATTTTTTGAATCCCACCACTGCAGAGGGCTATGATAAATGGGCTATATATTTAGTTTTGCATGCATTGACAGCTGCAAGGATTGTATTTGTGCAATATTGGACAAATGAGAATACCCCACCAGATGAGGACATAATTCAGAAAATACTAGATGGATAGATTGATATTAAAAATAAAGGACAAAGAAGACATAGAATATTACTCAACATGAAATGGATTTTATGAGTGGTTAGAGATAAGAGGTAGGAACTAGGCAAAGAAAGATTACCATTATGCATGAATTCAATATAAAGAGAGTTTATTATTATAAACTGTTGATATAATTTACAGGATTACAAATAAGAGAAATCTAATCAAAATTATTCTGTTAGACTTATTATTATTGTTATTAATACACATGTTAATATCTATGTTTGTTTTCTATTTGCTTTTGTGCAAACTATAAGTGCTGACAATACACTGTATTCAAAATGTTTATGAATAAAAATAAAACATATACTGAAAAAAAAAAGCAGGGAAAAAAATGAGTTTTTCCTCCCTGGCTGGCGTTGAAAATACTTCTGTTTCTGACCGCAGCATTAATTCTCCTGATCTCTCTTAATCCTCTCTTTCCTTCTTTATTATTTTTTTTTCCTCTTCTCCCATTTGTATCAACAGAAGCAGATAGATAGAATTAAAGGATAGCGTTCAAGTTAAATCACAAAGCGCAGGGTGTATTTCCTAGGAATCAAACTTAAACGGTTCCGGCAAAGATGAAAGCAGAACTTTGGTCTTTTGAGAATTGGAAATTTTGGGGAAATGGAAGATCTGTCATCGACTCTTCGAGAGGAAGCAAACTTATTTTAGGAGTTGTTCATCCCGCCGTCAGATCAGCCCTCAGGCGGATCAAAAAAAGGGAGAACTTCAGAGCTGCCACAGAAATAGGTTCTACCATTAGGATGTCCCAAGGATGCTTCAAGAAGATCAAAAAGTTAAGATGTCCTGTTAAGAGGATCCCAAAGGAGCTTTTTCAAAAAGGCAACTGGACTTTGTTTTTCCTTGAAGACGTTTCGCTTCTCATTCAAGAAGGTTCTTCCGTTCTGGTGGAAGGATTTATATTCCTTGCAGTTATCTGGTCTTTAGTACTCTCTCTGAGAGTCGTTGAGGCCACTTGGAGATTCATCTGTGCCCTTTGGGGTCATCTGAATAGTGCAAATGGGTGTGAAGCCTTCTTGGAAGTGGACTGTGAAAGGACTGTGTTGTAAAACAGGAGATGGGGGTATTATATCCCCTCCCTCTGTCAGCTCTGAGATTCAGCTGCCAAGTATGAAAAGGGTGGGGTGGGGCGGAGGAGTTGGAAAGTTCCTGGTTATTCCGTATGTCACATTAAGAAATCCCAGTTGCAGTTAATTGGTTCTCGTGATTAATGAAGTGTAGAAGTGGGAGGAGAGAAGGTGAATTTTGTGTAACTCGCGAAAATGACTTTCACTTTTGGAAATGCCTTAAAAGTACCAGAGCTGTTCCTAATAAATCAGTTGGAGATTATATTGTCTTGGAGTGACTGATTACCATGGATAATTTCTGGATGCCTAACACTGTTGAGAGAGGGCTATTCTGTCTTAATGTAGGTGGTCTCTTTTTTGATCCCTCTTTCAAGCCAGTGGTCCTTTCTATCCAGAATGTGGACCAAGTCCAAGTGGCCTCAACGATTCTCAAGGAGAATACTAACGACCAGAGGACTGCAAGGAATATAAATCCTTCCATTCTCCACCATTCAGCCAGAATTGAAGAAGCTTCTTGGGGTGGGAAGCGAAACCTCTTCAAGGAAAAACAAAGGAAATCCAATTGCTTCTTGAAAAAGCACTTTTGGGACAACCCTATCTCCATAAATAGATATCAAGGAAGGGTTTTTTTAAAAAAAATCCAGATGGATGCAGTATCACCATCTTAACTTTTTGATCTCCTTAAAGATGACCCCAAAATATTTGGGACATGCATCATGCAGGGCTCCAGGCATCCAGTACTCAATTGGAGCCTTCCAGTTCTGTAATTCTACAGAAATAACAGATAACAGATAATCAGAGTTGGAAGGGACCTTGTAGGTCATCTAGTCCAACCCCCTGCCCAAGCAGGAGACCTACCCCATTTCTGACAGATGAGAGTCCAATCTTTTCTTATGGGATCAATTTCTATAAAACATACCTATAAAAATACTTATACCTTTAAAATACCTACACCTACAAAAATAGATAGTCCCCAACTTACAACCATTTTTTAGTGACAATGACATTGAAAAAAAGGTGATTTCTGGCCATTTTTCACACTTACAACCATTATAGCATTCCCATGGTCACAGGATCAAACTTCAGACACTTGGCAACTGGCAAGTACTTATGATAGTTGCAATGTCCAGAGGTCACGTAGTCCCCTTTTGCCACCTTCTGACAAGCAATATCCATGGGGAAGCCAGATTCACTTAACAACCACTTTACTCAGTGGTGGGATTCAGCCGGTTCTCACCGGTTTCGGAGAACCGGTTGTTAACTTTCTGAGCAGTTTGGGGAACCGGTTGTTGGAAGAAATCATGAGGGCAGAGAACCAGTTGTTAAATTATTTGAATCCCACCACTGGCATTACTCGCTTAACGACTGCAAGTGATTTGCCTAACACCCATGCCAAAAAAAGGTCGTAAAAGGAAGCAAAGTTGACTTGACAACTGCCTCACGTAGCAGCTGAATTGTGTGGTCATGCTTTGAGGACCACCTAGTAAGACTCCCATGACTTGGATCCAGGTTTTTGTTAAAGCAGAAAAAGTTCAAGGAGACTTGGGTATCGAGGAGGACGTGAATCATTGTGGTTTATATCCGGCTTCGCTGTTGTAAGTCAAGGACTTGTCGCTGACGTGGCAGGTCCAAAGTCAACACAAAGTTCTCATTTTCAAGAAGAATTGAGAAATGCTCTATTTGTCTCCGGCTTCGCTTCCCACAAGGGCACTTGGATCCGTCAGAACATTAAGAACAAACAAACTATTTAGCTCTGAGCTGGGATGGAGCTTCGGTTTCAGATAAGGAAGGTTGGAGAGAGAGAGAGAGAGAGAGAAAGAGAAAAAAAAATTCAAAGTTTGTGTATTTCCTCCTGGCCAGGTAATAGAAGCTGAGTTGTGCAGAGGTGTTGTTTGGATAGAGGAAACAAGAGGGTGCTTGGGTGTATTTACTTCGCTTTAGCTCAACTGGCACACTTCCCAAGCCTGTTTGGTGTCGTGATTAAGGTGCTGGCTTAAAAACCAGGAGACAGTGAGTTCTAGTTCCACTCTAGGCAGGAAAGCCAACTGAGTGACTTTGGGCCAATCACCAGGAGACGGTGAGTTCTAGTCCTGCCTTAGACAGGAAAGCCAACTGGGTGACTTTGGGCCAATCACCAGGAGACGGTGAGTTCTAGTCCTGCCTTAGACAGGAAAGCCAACTGGGTGACTTTGGGCCAATCACCAGGAAACGGTGAGTTCTAGTCCTGCCGTAGGCATGAAAGCCGGCCAGGTGAGTTTGGGCCAGTCTCTCTCTCAATCTAACCCACCTCACAGGGCCGTTGTTGTGAGGAAAATAAGAATAGGAAGAAATGTTAGGTATGTTCACTATTTTGATTAACTTACCTATATATATAAAAGTGAAATACCACTCACGCATCATCACAAAATCTCCATAACCTACAAACTTGAAATTTGGCATGTATGTTCCTCTCGACTTCTAGGTGCTCACTAAGAAAGGATTCTTTGAAATGACCATCAGAGCATTTAGAGTATTTCCTATATTATTATTATTATTATTATCATCATCATCATCATTCCTCTCTGATGCTAAGGAGTTCTATTCCCCCTCCCCACCTGAAAAGAAATCTCTTCCAAATGCAAAACACAAGCAGAGGAGAGGAGGTTCAGTTTCAGAGCACCAAGCAGCTTTAGTTGAGCTAAGCCACACCCAGGTTCCTTGCTGTCTCCTTCTTGCTCACACAGCAAATACTGTTTCAGTTTCCAAACAGCCCTCAACTCTCTCCCACACTGACAGGACACTAGCCAGATGAATACAGATGGATGCTGGTAGGCAGAGGCAGATTTTTATTCTCCTTATTTTCGCCCCCAAAAAGTAAGCCCGACCACATTGTTTCGTAGCGAAGCACGGGGATCCAGCTAGTAGAGTAATATAGGTGGAATCAGAAATCTAATAAATGAATAAAGCAAGGAGAACCATCAAGATTCGGGTTCTTCTGGATTTACCACTCCAGCTAGCTCAACAGGTAGAGTCCATAAAGGGGTTTGGACTAGATGACCTACAAAGTCCCTTCCAACACTGATTGTTATCTGTTATCTGTTAATGTGGTTCTTCAAGCTTCTGTGAAGATCTCTTCATAATCTGGACCTTCAGGTCGTCAGTGGTGCCTCCATCAATGCTGTAACTGGGTCTTTCCACATCGTTGGGGGTTCCTTCCCGCTTTTCCTGAATTAAATCCCTCTCCAGAGATCTGTTTTCTTCACATCTTGTGTCTGAAGTAGGGTCATTTGAACGTGGTCATTGGTGCCTCGAGGGAGAAAACCTGGGTTGATTTGTTGGAAGATCACATTTTTCTTGTCTGCCCACCCCAAGAAATCAATAAAAGGTCCATTGTGTAAAAACCTTCAGCAGATGATTTTTGGAGCAGTAACTACGGGACGGAGGAACGTTGTAAAATTAAGAATGAGTCGCTCGAGGCTGCCCTGCGAACGGCGATCAGACACAGACCATCAACCAACGGGCTGGTGGAATTCCTAGCCATGTGGTGTGAGCAAGAAAATGAAATAAATTCAGGAACAGAGGGAGAAGAAATAAAATACATATAGTCCTCGACTTACAACGTCAATGGAGATCCTCAGTCTTTGAGGTCATGGTTGTCCCAAAGATGCTCTTTCAAAAGGCCACTGGATTTTGGCTTTTTTTTCTTGAAGAGGTTTCGCTTCCCATCCAAGAAACTTCTTCAGTTCTGACCAGGGGTGGGATACAACAGATTCAGACCAGTTCTATAGAACTGGTTGTTATGATTCTGTGCAGCTCGGAGAACCGGCAAATCGTGCCCCTCTCCACTCGGCCTTCCCCTCCCTGCCCAGTCAGACCTTACTGCACATGTGCAACATTGGGCGCATGCCCGACATCCCTGCCCAGTCACTCCTTAAGGTATTTATTTTTTTCCCCTCCCGACGATCAGCTGTTCCGATGATCAGCTGTCCCAGGATCCCCCTTGTTGTCTTACTGCTTCGCCCAGGAAGAAACAATAGGACAGGGACGGTAGGCACGTTGGTGCGCTTATGCATGCCTCTTACAGACCTCTTAGGAAAGGGGTGAGGTCAATAGGAGACAGTCTAAGGTTAAAGTTTTTGGGGTTTGGGGAAGAAACCACAGAGTCAGGTAAAGTATTCCAGACATTGACCACTCCGTGGCTGAAGTCGTATTTCCTGCAATCAAGTTTGGTGCAATTAACCTTGAGTTTGTATCTATTGTGTGCTCTTGTGTTGTTATGGTTGAAGCTGAAGTATTCATTGACAGGTAGGACATTGCAGTGGATGATTTTATATACCATACTTAGATCGGATCGAAGACGGCGTAGTTCTTGGTTTTCTAGGTCTAGAATTTTGAGTCTGGTGGCATAAGGTATTCTGCAACGAGTAGAGGAGTGGAGAACTTGTGAAATATTTCTGGACTTTCTCAACTGTGCTAATGTCAGATACGTAATGTGGGTTCCAGACTGATGAGCTGTATTCGAGTATTGGTCTAGCAAATGTTTTATATGCTCTAGTTAGTAGTGTGATATTACCAGAGAAAAACTACGTAGGATTAGGTTAACAACTCTTAATGCCTTTTTGGCTATGTAGTTCCAGTGGGCTCTAGCACTTAGATCATTAGAGATGAGTACTCCAAGGTCCTTGACAGAGTTTGGATCATCAACAAGGTCTTGACTTGTTAGGGATAAAACCAGAAAAGTATAATAAAGGGAATACATATTTAATATTACATATTTTGACAGCACCCAGAATTGTATTTGCACACTATCGGAAAGATGAAAATACCATTTTAAAAAATGCTAGATCGTGCGGAAATGGGTAGATTGACATTAAAGATACAGGACAAGGCAGATACAGAATCTTTCCTAACATGGGATTTTGTTTTACCAATGGTTAGATAATAGAGGTAGAAATGAGACGATAAAAGATTATTAATATGTGTAAGAAAATGAATGATGATTATTATATATAAATCAACAAAGTTATTACAATTATTATTACGTATAAGTAAATTGACTCAGACAATACACTCAGGGGTGGGATTCAAATTTTGTATCAACTGGTTCTGTGGGTATGATGTCTTCTTCTTCTCTTTTTGTAGCAACCCCCCATTTTTTGAGCCTTCTGGGCCACAGGGGAGCCTCCTGGGGGAGGTTTTGCTCCCAGAAGGCTTTCCTGGGGCCCAGGAGGGCAAAAGGTGGAGGGGGGAGGGGGTGCTGTGCCCGGCCTCCATTTTTTGCCTTCCTGGGCCTCAGGGAAGCTTCCTGGGCCAAGCAGTAAGGCAGCAAGGGGGATCGCGGCACAGCTGATCATCGGAACAGCTGATCGTTGGGAGGGGAAAAATAGAAATACCTTAAGGAGTGATTGGGCAGGGAAGAACACAGTCAGCGATGTCGAGCATGCGCACAATATTATGCATGCACAATTAGTATTGACTGGGAGGGGAGGGGCCAGCCAGGGGTACGATTTGCCGGTTCTCCGAACTGCGCAGAATCATAACAACCGGTTCTATAGAACCGGTCTGAACCAGTAGAATCCCACCCCTGGTTAGTTAACAGA
The DNA here is from genome assembly GCA_023653725.1 of Bungarus multicinctus. Taxonomy (NCBI): domain Eukaryota; kingdom Metazoa; phylum Chordata; class Lepidosauria; order Squamata; family Elapidae; genus Bungarus; species Bungarus multicinctus. Next base: position 3,354,672 of record CM042850.1, read on the forward strand.
GGTAGAAATTAGAAGACGAAATATTATTATGATGGATAAAAAAATGATGAATGATTATTATCCTTACATATAAATCAACAAAATCATTACAATTATTATTATGTGTAAGTAAATTGACTCAGACAATACACTGTTCATTAAGCACTTGGATGGGCTGCTAACGGTTCGCACTGGTTCATGCGAACCGGTTGTTAATTTTATTGCCAATTCAGCAAACTGGCAAATCCCACCCCTGGCTGGGCCTGCCCCCCCGCCCCCCCCCCCATGTTCCCCGTCCCTCCTAGGTCCATTTTGGATCACAGGTAAGTGCAGGGCCTATGCAGAGACTTGGGGAGGGTGAAAAATGGGCCTTCCGGAAGTTCCAGAAGACTGGAAACAGGCCTGTGTCAGCTTTAAAATTCAGCTGTCACATTTCATGGAAGGGGGTGGTGGTGGTGGAGGAAAAGTTCAAGGTTATTCTGTATGTCCTGTTAAGAAATTCCAGTGGCAGTTAATTGGTTCTCATGATTTATGAAGTGTCGAAGTGGGAGGAGAGAAGGTGGATTCTGTGTAAGCGTGGAAAGTTTTCACTTTGGGGAATTGCCTTTGACATGCCAGATCTGTTTCTAAATAAATCAATTGGAGAGAAAATGTCTCGGAATGATTGATATCATGGATACTTTCTGGATGCCTCACAGCCTGTTTCTGGCCTCCAGAGCCCGGGGAACGCCATTTTCGCTCTTCCGGAGGCTCGGTGAAACCCTCCAGAGCGCAGGGAGGGCGAAAATGGTCTCCCATGGCCCGTTTTCACTCCCAGGCCAGGATGGTGCAGGAGGCCGACTAGGCCAGCGGTAGGGAACCTTGGCTCTTTTATCACTGATGGACTTCAACTCCCAGAATTCCTGAGTGAGCCATAAACGTTTCCCCATCCCTGGCCTAGTGGTTTTTCAGTTGTGAGGGAATTCAATTTTTGACTTGAATGGGACTGTTTAATATACAAATGTAGGACATATAAAGAATATTGATCATTCAAGTCAAAAATTAGGACATTTGTATATTGAACAATCCCATTCAAATCAAAAATTGATTTCCCTCACAATTGAAAAACCAGTAGGCCAGGGATGGGGAACTTTTTATAGCTCATTCAGGAATTCTGGGAGTTGAAGTCCATAAGTGATAAAAGAGCCAAGGTTCCCTACCACTGGACTAGGCCACGCCCACCCAGCAAGTGGGCCGAGAACCAGTTGCTAAATTTTTTGAAGTCCACCCCTGTCTATGAATTTTTGGAAGCCCACCCCTGCTTATGTCTATTAAAGTAAAAAAAGGCATAAATAAATATGTAAAAAGGAAAAAGTGGATCACCAGAGGTTTTTTCCAGCCCACTCCCTGGATCTGGAGACCTTCTTTGGACTGTTTTAGCCACCCCTTGACCTCTTTTTTCCTGAATAGGCATGAGAAATGTTGGGATAATCACAGTCGTGATTCAGGGACCCTGCAGGATGTGGCTGGTCCTTTTCCTCCCCCCCCCCCCCTAAAAATTCAGAGTGAATTTGCTATTTTTTTCAAGGTCTGGAGAAACTCAACTTTTCCTGCGGTTTTTTTCCCTCCTCCCAAAATAACAAATGAAAGAAATTCTGGAGAATTATGACTGTTTCTGTCCAGACAGAAAGCTGATTAAGACCGTTTGTGATGTTCATCCAATACACTTAACCCGTTTCCTGAAAAATAAAAGGCCCAGCAAAAAAACAAAAAAAACCTGAAAAAAAACCATACATCTGGATTCAGACAGGACAATGAAACACAAATAAACCTCAAGGCGTTAGTTTTCCCCGCAAGCTAAGCCACAGCAAAGCTAACAAAGGATAAACTAAGCTAATGACTTTTGGTAATGCAGTGACTAGATTTGTAGCAACCATGGTTAAGCATGTGTGTTAAACATGGCTGTGGGTGGAGTCAAAATGTCACTGGTTATTTTCTTTTAATGTAAGGATGGACAGCTATGACAACTTTACAATCATCTGTCTATCTGTCTGTCTATCATCTCTCTCTGTGTCTCTCCTTTATCTATTCTTTATCTATCATCTATCTATCATCTATCTCTTTATCTCTCTATCATCTCTATCATCTCTCTCTCTCTCTCTCTCTCTCTCTCCATTCACCTGTTTGTCCATCCATCCATCCATCCATCCTTCCATTTCTCTCCCATCCGTCTGTCCGTCCATCTATCCATCCATCCATCTTTCATCTCTCTCTCTCTCTCAATCATCTATCTATCTATCTATCTATCTATCTATCTATCTATCTATCTATCTATCTATCTATCTATCTATCTATCTTTCTTTCTTTCTTTCTTCCTTTCTCTCTCTTTCTCAATCATCTAGCTATCTAGCTATCTTTCATCTCTCTCTCAATCATCTATCTCTTTATCTCTCTATCATCTATCATCTCTCTCTCTCTCTCTGCATTCACCTGTTTGTCCATCCATCCATCCATCCTTCCATTTCTCTCCCATCCGTCTGTCCGTCCATCTATCCATCCATCCATCTTTCATCTCTCTCTCTCAATCATCTATCTATCTATCTATCTATCTATCTATCTATCTATCTATCTATCTATCTATCTATCTATCTATCTATCTATCTATCTTTCTTCCTTTCTCTCTCTATTTATATAGTGTGTGCAAACCTACCGTGTGTTCTTAGTTTCATTCAGTACATTGTGCAAATCTAGATAAATAACTACATAGGTTGTCCTTGTTTATCAACCACAATTGAGGCCGGCAACCTGGTCATTAAGTGAAGAATTCACTAAGTAAAACCTTGATTGTGCTTACGATCTTATTTCAGCATTTTTATTTTTTTTTGCTTTACAAAGATCGTAAATGTAAATGTAATGTAAATGTTGGACTAGATGACCTACATGGTCCCTTCCAACTCTGATTATGTAAATCTGTTTTGGTCTAAATCTAAATCTGTAAGGATGGGCCATAAAGTTATTTTTTTCATCGCCGTTGCAACTGCAAGCCGTCACTAAACAAGGCAGTTGGTACATAAGGACACCCTGTAGCTTCACATACCGTGAGAAAATAGTTACAATATGATCCATGCGCTATTTCATTTAGTTCCTCCCTGATGTTTTCTGCAAAAATAGGGAAAAAACATTACTCTGCATTGTATTTTGGTTTCTGTTCTTGTGTTTTATTATTTTTATGTAGGACATCCAGCCAGCAATGAGTATAAAGTATGACTAAGATTGTGGATGTAATGGTTGCATTCAACACAAGCAATTAACCTGGTTACTGAATTAACCAGCTTTCTGGGTTCTCTCTATAGAAACAGGCTGAATTTCACCTGTTAAGTTCCTAGCTTTAATAATAGATCTGTTTATTTGTTAGCAAGGGTGTAGTCACGCAGAGGTGGTATTCAGCAGGTTCTGACCGGTTCTGGAGAACTGGTAGCGGAAATTTGGAGTAGTTCAGAGAACCGGCCAATCCTACCTCTGACTAGCCCCGCCCCCATCTATTCTCCGCCTCCTGAGTCCCAGCTGATTGGCTGGGTTTTCTTTGGTTGCCCTGCACAGGAGAACGGAGCTGGAAAGTAGGTTAGTAGGGTGGGGAGGGAAGGGGGATTTTGAAGTAACCTTTTCCTGCTACGCCCACCAAGCCACATGCCCAGAGTACCAGTAGTAAAAAAAAAAATTGAATCCCACCACTGGATAGAATCAAGATCACGTGTAGTGTTTATGCCACTTTATAAGGCCTTAGTAAGGCCACATCCATTTTTGGTTGCCACGATGTAAAAATGATGTTGAGACTCTGGAAAGAGGTCAGAGAAGAGCCACAAAGAGGATTAGGGGACTGGAGGATAAAACATATGAAGAACAGTTGCAGGAACTGGATCTCTCTGGTTTAATGAAAAGAAGGTCTAGGGGAGACAGGATAGCAGCCTTCCAATATTTGAGGGGCTGCCCCAAAGAAGAGAGGCAGTCAAGCTATTCTCCAAAGCCCCTGAAGGCAAGAGAAGAAGCAACGGATGGAAACTAATCAAGGAGAGAAACAGCCTGGAATTAAAGGAGAAATTTCCAGACAGTGAGGATAATTAACCAGTGGAACTGCTTGCCACCAGAAGTCGTGGATGCTCCATCACTGGAGGCTTTTAAGAAGAGACTGGGCAGCCATTTGTCTGAAATGGTATCGGTTATTCTGCTTGAGGCAGGGGGTTGGACTAGAAGACCTCCAAGGTCCCTTCTAACTCTGCTATTGTGTTATTGGGCATATCTAGTTTAATGTTTGTATGAATCTTTGTCTTTAGAGTTTGTATATTCGTATATTTTAATTTTTTGTATTGAATAAAGTTTTTTAAAATTAAAAAGAAAAGAAAAGAAAGGAAAGGAAAAGAAAAGAAAAGAAAAGAAAAGAAAAGAAAAGAAAAGAAAAGAAAAGAAAAGACTAGGAGTGACATGAGAGCAGTCTTCCAATATCTCAGGGGCTGCCCCAAAGAAGAGGGAGTCAAGCTATTCTCCAAAGCCTCCGAAAGCAGGATGAGAAGCAATGGATGGAAATTAATCCAGGAGAGAAGCAACTTAGAACTAAGGAGAAATTTCCTGACCGTGAGGACGATGAACCAGTGGAACTGCTTGCCACCAGAAGTGGTGGTTTGCTCCAACACGGGAAGTTTTTAAGAAGAGATCTGAAATGGTTTCCTGCTTAAGCAGACTAGAAGACCTCCGAGGTCCCTTCCAATCCTGTTATTCTATTCTAAAATCAGATTTAATCCTGAACCTCCAGCGAGTGAAGGTTACCCCGAGACGAAACCACAGGGCCTTCCCAACATTTGGGCTGCTTGGCTTTGCAGAAGGGCCACGAGTTGGGATGGAGAACTGAAACAAGAGCAGCTGTTTTGGGCTTGGGGTTGTGGCTGGGTGTGTGTGTGTGTGTCTTCCTGCCCCTTGGAAACTGGAAGAGGTTTGGGGCTTCCCACTGGCCGAGGGGGTTGAAGCGGCTCAGACATCAGAGATTAGGGAACCGATCCCTTCCGCTTGTGGTCCCTGGCCACCGGGATCCCACCCAGGCCAGCTGCACTTCCAGGAATCTGTTCTTGCTGGCAAAACTGCCGAGTTCCCCAAATTCTTTACAGCTTGAGATGTTGGTTGGGGGGGGCTTCATTCCTCCCTCCCTCCCTCTCTTCCTCCCTTCTCTCCTTCCTTCCTCACTCCTCCCCTCCCCTTTTCTTCCTTCTTTCCTCTCCTCTCTTCCCCCTTCCTTCCTTCCATCTTTCTTTTTCTCTCTTCTGACTCTTCTTTTCTCTTCTTTCCTTCTCCCTCCCTATTTCCTCCCTCCCTCCCTTGTTTCTTCTCTTCCTTTCCCTTGCCACCTGCTCCTCTCTTTTCTGTCTTTCCTCTCTCCTTTCCTGTTTCCTTCCTCTCTCTCAATCCCCTCCTCTCCGTCCTTTCCTATCTTTCTTCCTTCCTTTTTCTTCCTTCCTTCCTTTTTCTTCCTTCCTTCCTCTGTCTTTTTATTTTTCTTTCTTTCCTTCCTCCTTTCCTCTATATTTCCTCCCTCCCTCCCTTTTCTTCCCTTCCTCCTTCTTCCCTCCTTGCCTGTTTCCTTCCTCTCATTCCCCTCCCTCTCCCTTCCTTCCTTTTTCTTTCTTTCCCTTTCTTTCTCTCTCTCTTTCTTCTTTCTTTCCTTCCTCCTTCCCTTCCTGAAAATTTCCTCCCTCCCTCCCTTGTTTCTTCTCTTTCCTTTCTTTGTCCCTTCTTCCTCTCCTTCCACCCTCCTTTCCTATTTCCTTCCTCTCTCATTCCCCTCCCTCCCTCCCCCTCCCTTCCTTTTTTCTTTCTTCTTTCTTTCCTTCCTCCTTCCCTTCCTCTATATTTCCTCCCTCCCTCATTTCTTCTCTTCCCTTCCTCTTGTCCCTCTTCCTCTCCTTCCTCGCTCCTTTCCTGTATCCTTCCTCTCTCATTCCCCTCCCTCCCTCCTTCCTTTTTCTTTTTTCTTTCTTTCTCTTTTTTCTTTCTTTCTGTCTCTTTCGGTCTCTTTCTTCTTTCTTTCTTTCTTCCTCCTTCCTTTCCTCTATATTTCCTCCCTCCCTCCGTTTCTTCTCTTCCCTTCCTCTTGTCCCCTCTTCCTCTCCTTCCTCCCTTCTTTCCTGTTTCTTTCCTCTCTCTCATTCCCCTCCCCTCCCTCCCTCCTTCCCTCCCTCCCTCCCTCCCTCCCTCCTTCCTTCCTTCCTTCTCTCCTTCCTTCCTAATATGTTCTTTCATATGGCATAGATTTTAGGATACTTTGCACCATTAGAGAATCATTCTTATACATCCTTATTCTTCCTTTTTTTAGGTATCTGTTTATTCTGATTAATATGTCATGTATGCAGCTAGTTTTCCTCCACTTCGTTTTACATGCAGGGAGCCGATGTTCACTGTGGGAGATGATAACCTTGGGTTCTTCTTACACTCTCTTCTTTTTCTAAAATATTCCCAGTACAACTCTAAGCAGGGCTGAGGTTTTCTTGCCTTTAATTTTGCTTTGTCTTTGCTGCCTCCTGGTGGCGAATCTGGTCTCTAAAAACTCTGAAACTCTGAAGAGTGAGTAGATTTAGACAGTTAAAATCCTGGTGGCTTCCTTAATCCTTCCTTCCCCTTAAGAGAAGATCAAATGTGAGAAGAACAAGTCAGATCAAAATCCTTAGAAAAACATCAACAATAGGATCAAAAAGGGAAGAACAGGAAATTCTAGGGAAAAGTTCTTCAGATAACAGATAATCAGAGTTGGAAGGGACCTTATAGGTCATCTAGTCCAACCCCCCCACCCAAGAGGGAGACCCTACACCATTCTTTTTTTCTTCTTTTAACACAAGAGAAGAATAAATTCTTCTTACACGTAGAGTCACAAAGTTAAAATAATCTTGAATTTTTTGTCTGGTTGGGGTAATCCGTGAGTATAACATTCCTGCTCAAAACTCTGTTTAAAATCTCTTGTTTAAATCTGTCGATACATCTGAAGATCTCCATCAATTTTACTTCAAAACAAAGAACGAAAACCAGGTACAACCCATCCAACTGGTTCAAGACAGATGAAATTTTAATTTGGGGTTCATTCTCTTTCTTTTTTGGAAGAGATTGCGAAGACCAGACTCTTTATCTAGAGCACTAAAAATCGCCACAGACTATTCTCATCCTGGACACACATATTTCGAACTGTTACCATCAGGGAGGCGTTACAGGTGTCTTAAAATGAGGACTAATAGACTGAGAAACAGTTTCTTTTCCAAGGCAATAATTGTCTTGAATCAAACAGTGCATATGTGATTTAGTCCTATGTATAAAGTGGCATTTTTAAACTATCAAACTTAATATGTTTTAAATAGGTTTTAGACTGGGTTTTTAATTATTATTATTATTACTTTAATTATTTTACTTTTTAAATACTGTGTAGTGTGATTGTGATGTGGTGTTTGGAGCCCTGTGCTGGAGCAGCTTTCAAATTTCATTGTATTTTGAATGCAATGACAATAAAGGTATTCTATTCTATTCTATTCTATTCTATTCTATTCTATTCTATTCTATTCCATTCCATTCCTTTCCATTCCACTGTTCCATTATTATTATTATTATTATTATTATTATTATTATTATTATTATTATTATTATTATTATAATTTATAAATTCTCTATAGTGTGATTGTGATGTGGTGTTTGGGGCCCTGTGCTGGAGTAACTTTCAAATTTCATTGTATTTTGAATGCAATGACAATAAAGCTATTCTATTCTATTCTATTCTATTCTATTCTATTCTATTCTATTCTATTCTATTCTATTCTATTCTATTCTATTCTATTCTACTCTACTCCATTCCATTCCATTCCATTCCTTTCCTTTCCATTCCATTCCATTCCACTGTTCCATTATTGTTGTTGTTATTATTATTATTATTGTTGTTGTTGTTGTTGTTATTATTTTAATTTATAAATTCTCTGTAGTGTGATTGTGATGTGGTGTTTGGGGCCCTGTGCTGGAGTGAAATGCAATGACAATAAAGGTATTCTATTTTATTCTATTCTATTTTGGAGTCGGTACACGAAATGTATAAAAACTGAGCTAAAACATTCTCTGTGCTTTTGAATTTGTAACCCCACCATCAAATTCTTTTCCCACATTCAGGTAGTCCTCGATTTAAAACAGTTCACTTAGTGACCGTTCAAACAGACAGTGGCACTGAAAAAAGTGACTTATGTCTATTTTTCACACTTTAGACGACTGTTTCAGCATTCCCCGTGACCGTGTGAATCAAAATTCAGACGCTTGGCAACTGTCTCACTCTTATGACTGTTGCTGGGGTTACATGGTCCACTTTTGCGACCTCCTGACAAGACAAAGTCAATGGGGAAGCCAGGTGCACTTAACAACCAGGTTACTAACTTATTAACTGCAGTGATTCATAACAACGGTGGCAAAGAAGGTTGTAAAATGGGGCAAAATTCAGCTGTTTTACTTAACAACAGAAATGTTGGGTTCAATTGTGCCTGTAAGTTGAGGACTACCTGTATGGTTAGTTGAGCTGTTCCAACAGGGCAGAGAGGAAAACTAAGATAATATACGAAACTAGCTCGATACCCATGTGCTTCGCTACGAAACTATGTGGTCAGGCTCAGTTTTTGGGGAGGTAAATAAGAGGAAAAAAATTCTGCCTCTGCCTACCAGCCTCCATCGGTATTCATCTGGCTAGCGTCCTGTCAGTGTGTGAGAGAGTTGAGGGCTGTTTGGAAACTGAAACAGTATTTGCTGTGTGAGCAAGGAGACAGCAAGGAGCCTCGGCGTGACTTAGCTCAACTGTTCTGTACTAAAGCTGCTTGGGGCTGCTGTGAAACTGAAACTCCTCTCCTCTGCTTGTGTTTTTCATTTGGAAGAGATTTCTTCTCAGGTGGGATGGGGAGTAGAACTCCTTAGCATCAGAGCATGTTAATAATAATAATAATATAGGAAATACTCTAAATGCTCTGAGGGTCATTTTGAAAAATCCTTTCTTAGTGAGCCCTTAGAAGCCAAGAGGAATATTTGGGCCAAATGTCAAGTTTGTAGGCTTTACGGTTCTGGAGATTTTGTGATGACACATGAGGGGTATTTCGCTTTTATATCTATAGATTTTCAACTTACAACTGCAACTGAAACCTGAACACAAGGCGGTTTTTAACTGAGTTGTGCCCAATATTATCATCTTTTTTCTGCCATGGTTTTTAAGCGACTCATGTCAGTTGTTAAGTGAAACACACACGGTTGTTAAACAAATCTAACATCCCCCATTGGTGGGGGGGAAGCTGGCTGGGAAGGTCACAAAATGGGGATCATGTGACCCCAGGACGCTGCAACCGTCATAAACATGAGCGTCTGAATTCTGATCCTGTTACTGTGGGGGAATGGACGCTGCAACAGTCGTAAGTGCGAGGACCTGTCAGAAATCTTTTTTTTTTCCTTTAGGACGGTTGTAACTTTGAATGGTCACCAAGCAAACATTTGTAAGTCGAGGACTGACGCTAAGTATAACCATGTCCTTTGTCCAGATTAACATTCAGTTACCCCAATAATCACTTGTCCTTGGAGTTGATATGATTCCACCATTCTGCAGCTTAGCGACGCTCAAAACAGCCAAGATGGCGGCTGCAACGGTCAATCAAAACCTGAGGTGAAGTTTTGATGGTGCCATTGCGGCCGCCATCTTGACTTTTTTGACCGCCGCTGCCTCTGCCCCCATTCAACTCCTTCTGATTAATGACACCTTTATTTAAATAATCAACAGCTGCTTTTCCTCCTTCCCAGCAGAGTGCATTTTTTAAAAGAAAAAGACAAAAGACACCCCCCCAAAAAATAAGACCATAAAACCCTACAACAAATAAAAGGGTTAAAGAATCTTGGTTAAAATCACGAATCCCAGTCAGCGCCTTAAAAGTTCGCGAGGAACAAAGCAGCTCTGTGAACAAGGCACCTCTTCCTGTCCGGTGATTCCGGGGGTCAGAAGAACGTGTTTAAAAGGAGAAGCGAGTTCAAATTCAACCGAGCAAATGCTTGGATGTCTGATAACAGATAAATCAGAGTTGGAAGGGACCTTGTAGGTCATCTAGTCCACCCCCTACACCATTTTTGACAAATGGCAGTCCAGTCTCTTCTTGAAAGCCTCCAGGGATGAAGCTCCCACAACCCCTGAAGGGAATTTCTGTTCCATGGGTTGGTAGTTCTCCCTGTCAGAAAGTTTCTCCTTATTTCCAGGTTGAATCTCTCCTGGTTCAGTTTCCATCCATTATTCCTTGTCTGGCCTTTGGGTGCCTTGTAAAATAGTTTGACCCCTTCCTCCTCTCTGTGGCAGCCCTTCAAATACTGGAAGATGCTCTCCTGTCTCCCCTGGTTCTTCTCTTCCCTAGACCAGCCAAGCCCAGTTCCTGAAACCGTTCATCGTATGTTTTAGTCTCCAATCCCCTAAAAAAAATCATCCTGGTTGCTCTTCTCTGCCCTTTTTCTAGAGTCTCAACCTCTTTTTTATAGGGTGGTGACCAAAACTGGATTCAGTACTCTAGGTGTGGGTCTTACTAAGGCTTTATAGAGTGGTATTAGCACCTCCCTTGATCTTGATTGTATCCCTCTGTGAATGCAACTTAGGATTGCATTGGCTTTTTTGGCTGCTGCTGCACACGGCTGGCTCCTATTTAGCTGGTTGTCCACTAAGACTCCGAGGTCCCTCTCCCAGTTCCTGCTATTGAGCCTGGTTTCACCCAGTCTATGTGTGTCCTTTGGGTTTTTCTTGCCTAAGTGTAGGACTTTACTTTTCTCTACATTGAATTTCATTTTGTTAGATAGGGCCCAGTGTTCTAGTCTGTCGAGATCCCTCTGGATCTTCAGCCTATCTTCTTGGGTGTTAGCTATTCCTGCCTGCTTAGTATCATCTGCAAATTTGGTAAGTTCCCCTTCTATTCCCTCATCTAAGTCGTGAATGAAGATATTGAAGAGTCCTGGGCCTAATACGGAACCTTGTGGCACCCTACTGCTTACTTCTCTCCATGTAGATGTAGACCATTAAGGACTACTCATTGAGTACCGTTTGTCAGCCAGTTGTGAGTCCATCTAGTGGTGGTGCTATCTATCCCACTTTTTTCTAGCTTACTAAGAAGTAGGTTGTGCTCTACTTTGTCGAATGCCTTGCTGAAATCTAAATATATTATGTCCACAGTATTTTGCTGGTCTACTAATTTAGTCACTGTGTTGAAGAATGAAATAAGATTGGTTTGGCATGATCTGTTCTTAACAAACCCGTACTGACTGCTAATTATTACTTTACTTGTTTCTAGATGTTGGCAGATCTGTTTTTTTATTATCTTTTCCAGTATCTTCCCGGGTATTGATGTTAGGCTGATTGGTCTATAGTTTCCTGGATCTGTTTTTTCCCACTTTTTTGAGGTTAACCCGAGAGAACGAAATTCATCCACAAACCATCTTGTAATAGTAATTAATAATAGGTCTTTTTTTTTTCCCCTTGCAACAACCCATCTTCAAATAAAACCCGGCTTCACATGCAAGGTTCTTTAATGTTTTTTAACCAGGTCTGGTTGAAAAGGTTGTGTGAAACCAACTTGCGAATTTGGGGCAGGACAGCTCGCCTACAAGGGGATCTTGTGGGTTTTATGGCTGGGAAAGGTGTCGCGTTGTCGCGGTTTGCTCGTTGTCCTTAGGTTCTCTGATCAGCCCGTAGAGCCCCCGCAGGGGTGAAATTTAGAGGGACCCTCGCGAGGGTGAGTACTTAAGTACTAGAATCAATAATTGACACAGACACCATAGTTTCTCAAGGTGAGAGAGAGCACGTTGTGCCCGGGGTAGTTGAAGAAGTCCCCCGATTGCAACGCACCACCCTCTTTTATTTTGCAGTTTTATCAGGGCGGGGGGAGAGAGACATATGTGAAGAGGAGCAAGGAAGTATAATTCTAATGGCGCCATGGCAGGATGCGACCACTGTTGTGTGCTAAGATAGCGTGATTATCTATTAACAAGATTTTTGTAGTCAGCTAGTTTCTGTAACTATTTGCCTACGTGTCGTGCCAAGCTGAGTTTATCATGCAATTCCTAACTTGAGAAGGTCATTCTTAGGGCCTTAGGTCAAGAGGACTCTCGAGGTTTACTACAGAAAGGGATGCAAATCTAGATTTCCAGCACACAGGAGTTCCCAGAAGGAAAAAAAAAACACCCTTGAAAGTCTTCCTGCAGGGTCTTTAACAAACCGTCGTTTGGAAAAATGAGGGTTTTAAGGGCACTTCATTAAGCACCATCATTTGCAACTTTCTGCAAGAGTCGGTGTTGTCCAAGGTGAACAGGAAGAAAAGGGGCAAAGGTGAATTACCTGGTTCTACCTGCCCTGCTTATAAAGCATTTAAATGGCCAATTTGGCATGTTTTTACCTGGATTGCAGCTGGCAGTTTGCAAGTACAGGAACTCCTCAACTTACAGCTACAATAGTTGCTAAGCATGACAGCAGTTAACTGAATTTGACCCCATTTTAGGACCTTTCTTGCAAAAGTCATCAATCACCTTTTTCAGTGCCATTTTAGCTTTGAACGGTCACAAAATGAATGGTCATAAGAATGATCTGTATTGGACAAACTTTCCTGAATCGAAACATTCCAGAGGAGGAATAATCGATGCAAAGGGAGGTTTAAGTCTCAAAACTTTAATCAAGGTTTTCTCAAACGGGGCAAATTTAACGATGGATGGACTTCAACTCCCAGAATTCCCCAATCTGTATGTTTCCTGGGGAATTCTGGGAGCTGAAATCCACTCATTTTAAAGTTGCCACGTTTGAAAAATACCACTTCTATTTTCCTTTCTATGGCTGCTTGGAAGCTGAAATGTTGCAGCCCAGGAAAAAAATAATACCTTTAGTTTAAAAACCTTAATTTTATGAACCTATGGATAGGAAAAGGGTGTCCAATAAAGCCAAATGTCCATTAAATCAGAAGGTAGATAATTAAATAAATATTTTCCTGATTTACGTAGAAATTTTTCTAATGTATATTCAAATGCTATAGAAAATATACGAATGTTGTCCAAGTGGATTTTCTTTATTGCATCCAAAATCTGCTGAATGGAGGTCCATAAAAATTGGGAGGTTAATGAATATCAGCTATTATTCGTGCAATGCTTTGTCAATTACAGTACAATATTAGAAATGCAAAGTAACCTCTTAAAAATCAAGAGAATTCAGTGATGTTGCTCACATCATGTATTGCGATGCGACGAATAAATCACATTGCCTAAAACTTCACACTATGCACACTACGTTATCGAACCAGAGTAACAGAATAACAGAATTGGAAGGGACCTTGGAGGTCTTCTAGTCCAGCCCCCACCCCCTGCTCAAGCAGTGCATTTCAAACAAGTGGCTGTCCAGTCTCTTCTTAAAAACCTCCAATCATGGAGCCCCCACAACTTCTGGTGGCAAGCAGTTCCACTGGTTAATTGTTCATACTGTCAGGAAATTCCTCCTTAGTTCTAGGTTGCTTCTCTCCTTGATGAGTTTCAATCCGTTGCTTCTTGCCTTGCCTTCTGGTTCTTTGGAGAATAATTTGATGAGTTTCAATCCGTTGCTTCTTGCCTTGCCTTCTGGTTCTTTGGAGAATAATTTTTCTTTGTGGCAGCCCCTCAAATATTGGGAAACTGCTATCATGTCACACACCTAAATTAACCCGGTTTAGTAATCTGGTTAATTTAACGCTACACCTTTAGCCGCCAAAAGAAACCCAATCAAGGTTAACTCTAACTAAATTTAGCAAATTTGTAGGAACATTTCCATTAGGTCTTTCCTTAAACTTGAGTTAAACATGTTGTGTAAACTCAGCCAGAATGACTTAGCACGATGGCTTGATTCACTCAACATGTTAACATTGTGGGAACACAAGCATGTTAGTCTATTTTAGCCCCAAATCAGCATCCAGTGGCATTTTTTTTTCAGTCTAACATGTTTTATTAAAAGGCCTCTGCTTTCTGTGATTGAATTCCCACTTCATGAACCACAAAGGACTATTATTACTGCTATAGATTACTAGATCAGTACAATCTGTTCCGCCTCTCAAAAGCAAAACCCCTTCCAAAGAGACATTAATAAAGGGAAATTGTCCATAGTTGCAAAGGAAAACGTTACAATATTTAGGAACAAGGAAGTGATAAGACCTTGCTGTCAGTTGCTGCCAGTCCATTCTAGTCTCTTGTCCTGCCAAGCCACATTTTAACCCGGTTTCCATGTTGTGGGAACCCAGCCAATGTCTGATTACATTATTTTTTTTTTCCCCCATGAGATAATGTCACCTCATTTTTATATGGACAAATGACCTTCCATGATGCAAGATACACCTTGGAAACGTAGACAAGTGCTGAGTGCTCTGCTCTCCATCCTTCTAAAATAAAATAAAAAGTCATTTAAATAGTGATTTTTCTATACCCTTCGTACCTTCAGGACCTGACCTGGGGTGCTCACATTGCAGCCCTGGTCAAAAGGACCCAGCAGAGATTATACGACCTGAGACTTCTCAGGAAACAACAACTGAATGAAAAACTGCTGGTGACCTTCTATCGCTGCACTATAGAGAGTACCTTAACTTACTGCATACCTGTGTAGGGTTTGCCAATTGCACAGTAGCAGATAGGAAAGTACTCCAGAGGGTTAACATAATTGCCTAGAGGATCATTGGTTGTCCTCTTCCCTCTTTGGAAGAGCTTTATAGCTCCCACTGCCTTAAGAAAGTTCAAAACATCTTCAAAGATCCATCTCATCCTGGGAACCCCCTTTTCTTTTCTTTTTTGAACTATTACCATCTGGCAGACGGTACAGGACAATAATATATATAATAACAAGGACAAACAGGCTGAAAAACAGCTTCTATCCCAGGGCAGGAACTCTATTGAATTCTACTGCGTAGCCCACTGAAGATGGTGTTTAATTTCGTTGTACGACGTGTGCAAATGACAATAAAACTAAACTAAACCAACTTTGGTGGAAAACGCCTTTGCAGAATTTCAGAAGAAGTCTTTCCCGTTGCAGGCAATGTTAGAAAACGACACTTGGCTACGATACCGTGGTTTTGGTTTTCATGGCTAGGTTGTCTCGTCCCCGAAAGTTGCAATGGGGAACGCTGCTCGTCCCCGACTGGGTGCCATTTTTCGCCGCGGTCTGGGGACAAGCAAATTTGACAAACTTTTGCCCGGCCAAAAAGTACAAGATGGGATCCAGGCAGCTGTTGGTGCTGGCCAGAGGGCGGCAGAGTTTATAAGCCAGGTTGATGGCGTCCAGCGTGGGACAGCTGAGGTCCCAGCTGCGGAAGGAGTAATACAGAGTCCGGGTGATGTGGAAGGGCAGGAAGCAGATGATGAAGACCAACATGACGACGATGATCATCTTCACGGACTTCTTCTTGGAGCTGGACATGCGAGAGATGCCCCGCGTGGGCTGGAGAAGCTTGCGGGCCATCATGCAGTAGCAGACGATGAGGAGAAGGAAAGGGATACAGAAGAGAAGGACCAACATCACCAAACTGTAGATGAGGAACTGGTCAAAGAGTTCCTTGGCGGACGTGTCGTGGCAGGTGATGCTGTTGCACCTCTGGCTGGTGGTGACGAAGAAGAGGACCGGCGACTGGCAGGAGATCACCACCAACCACACCACGGCGGAGACCCAACGGGCGTAGCGTACCTGGCCCCACTCCAGCGACCTGAGAGGGAGGCAGACGCCCATGAAACGGTGGGCGCTGATGCAAAGGAGGAAGAGGATGCTACAGTACAGGTTCGTGTAGAAAAGGAAGCGGACAATCTTGCACAAGCCCACGCTGAAGGGCCAGTTGTCCTCCATGGCGTAGTAGTAGACCAGCAAGGGCAAGGAGATGACGTAGAGCAAGTCGGAGACGGCCAGGTTGAACATGTAGGTGGTGGAGGCGTTCCAGGTCTTGATGCGGAAGAGGAAGACGTAGAGGGCCAGCAGGTTGAGGGTGAGGCCCACCACGAAGACGATGCTGTAGGAGACGGGCAGGAGGATGTACTTGAAGTCCTCGTTGAACTTGCACTTGTAAGGGTGCTCCTCCTCGCCGCAGCCAGCCACCGAGGAGTTGGCGCTGGCGTTCATCATCACGGCGTACGGCAGGAACGTGAGGTTCTCCATCGCCCTGGGAGAGTTCTTGGAAGGAAAGCAGAGGGAGAAACGTTAGCAAGGGTGGAAGTGTTGCGGTCCCACAGGATACTTCCCTAGCTTTGGGGATTGATGACTGATTGATAGGTAAGTAGGTAGGTAGATAGATAGATAGAGGAAGATAGATAGATAGATAGATAGATAGATAGATAGATAGATAGATAGATAGATAGATAGATAGATAGATAGATAGATAGATAGATAGGAGATAGACACTGTAGATCAGGGGTCTTCAAACTTGACAGCTTTAAGACTTGTGGACTTCAACTCCCAGAATTCCTCCTCCAGTCATGTTAGCTCAGGAATTCTGGGAGTTGGAAGTTCACAAGTCTTAAACTTGCCAAGTTTGAAGACCTTTGGGGTAGGTAGATAGATAGGTAGGTAAGTAGGTAGATAGATAGATTAGATAGATAGATAGATAGATAGATAGATAGATAGATAGATAGATAGATAGATAGATAGATATAGATACCATAGATAGATAGATAGATAGGTAGATACTGCAGATAAATAGATAAATAGTGATACCATAGGTAGGTAGGTGAGTAGGTAGGTAGATATAGATACGATCGATCGATCGATCGATCGATAGATAGATATAGATACCATAGATAGACAGATAGATAGATAGATAGATAGATAGATAGATAGACAGACAGACAGACAGACAGACAGACAGACAGACAGATAGATGTAGATACCATAGATAGATAGATAGATAGATAGATAGATAGATAGATAGATAGATAGGTAGATACTGGAGATAAATAGATAAATAGTGATACCATAGGTAGGTAGGTGAGTAGGTAGGTAGATATAGATACGATAGATAGATAGATAGATAGATAGATATATATAGATACGATAGAGATACAATAGATAGATAGAGAAACGATAGATAGAGATATGATAGATAGATATAGATATGATAAATAGATATAGATACCATAGATAGATAGATAGATAGATAGATAGATAGATAGATAGATAGATAGATAGATGAAGTTAGATAGAGATACTATAGGTAGGTAGGTAGGTAGGTAGATATAGATACGATAGATAGATAAATAGATAGATATAGATACCATAGATAGATAGAGGAAAATAGATAGATAGATAGATAAATAGATAGATATAGACACCATAGATAGATAGATAGATAGATAGATAGATAGATAGATAGATAGAGGAAAATAGATAGATAGATAGATAAATAGATATAGATACCATAGATAGATGATAGATAGATAGATAGATAGATAGATAGATAGATAGATAGATAGATAGGTAGATAGGTAGGTAGGTAGATACTGCAGATAGATAGATAGATAGATAGATAGATAGATAGATAGATAGATAGATAGATAGATAGATAGATAGATAGATAGATAGCAATACCATAGGTAGGTAGGTAGATATAGATACGATCGATCGATAGACCGTAGATAGATAGATAGATACTGTAGATAAATAGATAGATAGATAGAGATACCATAGATAGATAGATAGAGATACCATAGGTAGGTAGGTAGGTAGGTAGGTAGGTAGGTAGATAGATAGATAGATAGATAGATAGATAGATAGATAGATAGATAGATAGATAGATAGATCGATAGGCAGGCTGATAGATAGATAAATACGTTTAGCTTCTTTTTTGGCAGCAGAAACCACTGGGTCAGATAGGTCCAGACCACGCTGCCCTAGCATCTCATATCAGTGGTCACAGCAAACGCGGCAACGTCTCTGGGTGCCTCTTCAAGGGAATTGCACAATTCACATTCCTTCAGTGTGTGCTATCCTGTCTCTAAATGTCTCTTTCCGGGTTTTGCACTGTAATTATTAACTCTCCAAAGATACTTGCCAGCTGTTGCAACACGTGAGAAGATGCTGAAGGAAGCAAAAGGGATCATCGTTCGCACGCACCCTAATTTCTAGACATGACAGCCGAGTGGGGAAGGAAAGCAGGAGTAAACTAGGCAGAATTACAGCAGTCCTCGACTTACAACCACAATTGAGACACACGTTTCCATCAGGGTTGTTAAGGGAGCCCCCCAGGGGTGGGCTGCTGGGGGCTCTCAGGGGAGGAGAGCCCCCAATAACCTCAGAAAGTCAAGCAGCAAGTGAAAGCTCTTAATAGGCTTAATTGAACTTCTGGGCATTCAGCCAAGAGTATTTCACACCTGGTAAAAGTGTGGCAAGCTACATAAACAATCCACTCAGCGCTTGCAAGGGAGAGCCATTGAGAAAATCTGATAGCATAGACACCAGCCTCCGAGGGGATTAATTCCCAAATAATAAGAATCAGGTAACTCACCAGAAACTCCATTAAGACTCCCAAGATCCCTCTCACAGTCACTGCTAGTAAGCCTGGTTACACCCAGTCTTTTATTTAAATATTAAATGCACAAAATAATACAGAACTTTTCGGTATATATATATATCTTTTTTTAGATAATTAGGGCAAAGAAGCGACGTAGAATTGGCCACAACTACCCAGTCACCTAGCCACGCCCACCCGATCACATGACCATCCGATCACATGACCACCCACCCAGCCACATGAACACATAGTGATTAGGGCAGAGACCCCCTTGCTAAAAGGTTTGAAGCCCACCCCTGGAGTTGCCCCTGATTTTACAAACTGTTGTTGCCTCAATAGTTAAGAAAATCACCTCCGTTGTAAAGTGAATCGCATAGTTCTTAAACGAATTCCTCCATTCACTTTGGGCATTGGAAGCCATCTTGGGAAGGTCACAAAGGGAGATCACATAAACCCAAGATCCGCCAACCGTCGTAAATACAGGTCGCTTTTCCAAATGTCCCAGTTCTGATCCTGTGACTTTGGGGATGCCATGACAGTCAGTTGTGCAGGTGGTCCTTGACTTATGACCGCAACTGAGCTCAAAACATGTGTTGCGAAGCGAAACA
This sequence comes from Bungarus multicinctus, assembly GCA_023653725.1. NCBI lineage: Eukaryota > Metazoa > Chordata > Lepidosauria > Squamata > Elapidae > Bungarus > Bungarus multicinctus. The sequence continues at coordinate 3,373,786 of CM042850.1, forward strand.
TTTCTACAGAGCGAGTCTTGCACCATTTTACGATTTTTCCCACCGGCATTGTTAAGCGAATATGCGGTTGTTAAGTGAGTCATTTAAAATCCAGCTTCCCCGTTGATTTTTCACGTAAAGGGAATTACGTGACCCCTGCAACCGTCATAAGTACATGCCAGTTGCCAAGCGTCCGGATTTTGATCCCATGACTGTAGGGGTGCTAAGTGTGAAAAACAGCCCTAAATCACATTTTTTTCCACCGTGATTGTAAGTTCACACAGTCATTAAATACATGGTCGTACGTCGAGGACTACTTGTATGGTAGTTTTTTCCCAAGTTATTTTTTTCTCAAGCCTTCCTGCTATGAGTTATGAAACAGACATATTCCTGAGTCCGGTATAATTGTCACTTACTTTCTTTCTTTCTTTCTTTCTTTCTTTCTTTCTTTCTTTCTTTCTTTCTTTCTTTCTTCTTTCTTTCTTTCTTTCTTTCTTTCTTTCTTTCTTTCTTTCTTTCTTTTCTTTTCTTTCTTCTTTCTTTCTTTCTTTCTTTCTATCTTTCCTCCTGTCCTTATTTATCTCCTTTCTTTTTTTCTTTCTTTCTTTCTTTCTTTCTTCTTTCTTCTTTCTTTCTTTCTTTCTTTCTTTCTTTCTTTCTTTCTTTTTCTTTTCTTTTCTTTTCTTTCTAAACATATTTTATTGATCACACTGTTGGACACAGTGTGATCGTCCTGACATTTCTTTTTGTCATACATGTTATAATATATAATACATATTTTATATGTATTTGTACAATTTGTTTCTATCCATAATTACCCATTCTATAGATCCTGCTTTTTAATTCTGGGTCCTTTTCTCACTATGGATAAAATTTATTCCATATCTTGTAGTATTCTGCCTTGTCCTTCTTTTTTTAATTCCAGAGCGAATCTATCCATTTCAGCACATATATCAATATCTTCTTTATCACCTCACTTTCGTCGGGAATTTCTCTATCTCTTCATTTTTGGGCAAAAGTCATTCTTGCTGCCTGGATAATATGTATTATTAGATAAATCTCCTCTTTACTATATCTTTCTGTCATAATTCAAAGTAAAAATTATTCAGTTTATAATCTTTCTTTCTTTCTTTCTTTCTTTCTTTCTTTCTTCTTTCTTTCTTTCTTTCTTTCTTTCTTTCTTTCTTTCTTTCTTTCTTTCTTTCTTTCCCTTCCCTCCCTCCCTCCTTTCCTTCCTTCCTTTTTCTTTCTTTCTTTCTTTCTTTCTTTCTTTCTTTCTTTCTTTCTTTCTTTCTTTCTTTCTTTCTTTCTTTCTTTCTTTCTTTCTTTCTTTCTTTCTTTCTTTCTTCCTTCCTTCCTTCCTTTTCTTTTTCCCTGCCTTCCATCCTTCCCTGCCTCCTTCTTTCCTTTTTCTTCCTTCCTTCCTTCTTTCCTTTCTTTTTCTTTTTCCCTTCCTTCCTTTCTTTTTTTCCTCCCGTTTTTTCCTTTCTTTCCTTCTTTCTTCCTTTTTCTCCTTTTTTCTTCCTTCCTTCCTTCCCTACTTTAGTCAAGTTGTAGCCATTCTAAATAGACAAAAGACAGGAAGCTTCTAATTGGTGAAAGGGAACTAGACTAAACAGGGTATCTTTTGGGAAGGAGGCTTAATGTTAAATAATATCAACTACAGGCAGTCCTCAACTTAAAACAGTTCACTTAGTGACTGTTGCAAGTTACAATGGTGCTGGAAAAAGTGACAGGACCGTTTTTCACACTTACGACTGTTGCAGCCTTCCCACGGTTACCTGATCAAAATTCAAAAGCTTGGCCACTGACTCATATTTATGAAGGTCGCAGAGTCCCGGGGGTGGTGGTCACATGATCCCCTTTTGTGATCTTCGGACAAGCAAAATACATGGGGAAGCCAGATTCGCTTAACAACCGGGTTACTAGCTTAACAACTGCAGTGCTTCACTTAACGACTGTGGCCAGAAAGATCGTAAAATGGAGGAAGCAACAGGAATTTCGGGCTCCATGGTGGTCGTAAGTCCAGGAGGAATTGCTGTGCATGCTGGTTTGCCAAGCATCAGGTTTTGATCACGTGACCACGGGGGGAATGCCACAACGGTCATTAAGTGTGAAAAACGGTCATCTGTTGTGATTCGCCGGCAGCAGATGCAGACAGCTGAGGTCTCAGAGAGTGAGGACTCAGATGAGGGGCCTGCGTGTGATGCAGGGATGGGGCCAGGACCCTCAGGGAGTGGAGTGCTGCCTTCGGAGATTGTGGAGGCTGGCAGTAGTGAAGAAGAGGTTCCCGAGGAGCCTGTGCTCAGCACACATGCACGCATGACTGCTTGAAGGAAAGAGCAGCTGCAGTAACACGGGTGACTCGGGAGTAAGGCTGGAAGGTAATGGCCCCTCCCTTAAGGGACAAAAGCCAGCTGAGAAACCGGAGTTCTTTGCAGGAAGCAAAGACGTTCTTGCACTCAAGCCTTGGGGACGTTCGGACTCTCTTAGTTGGTGTTTGGAGACTCTTTGTGTTTGAACTATTTCTTGGCAACTTTATCCAGTGTTCTTGGCAGCCTTGCACCACCTTGGCAAGGCTCCTTCTTATCAGAGACAATGAGTTTGAAACAGACTTTTAACCGGGAAGGAACGGAATTCGTAAAGAATCATTAAAGGGTTTTGCTGTTACCTCCGTTTCGGGTTTGTTTCCTTGGAACAAGATTTGGGTCAGAACATCCTCAGTCCCTTTTCCCATTGCTGAAATAACTTCGAATAGCCACGAAACGAATGATTTGCGAGTTGAGGGATTACCTGTGTTCCCTGAACAAAATGTCTCGCTTAACAACAGAAATGTCGGGGCTCCATTGTGGTCGTAAGGCAAGGACTCCCCTGTATTTTCAAGGAACACTTCTAACTCTCCAAATGCTGAATGACAAATAAAGAAAGGAGAGTTGGAAGCAGCCAAAAATGCCTGGATTTTCTTTTGGGCCCGATGCCCGTATTTCTCTTTCCCTGCAGGAATTCTCCTCTTTGGGAGTTAGCTTGGTGGCAACAAGGCTGGCATTGTTTCTACGTGGCCCCAGCGTGGCTTTGGATTGTGAGTTGTTGTCGACTTCACAATCCGCCACTGTTTTATACAATAAGGAGAAGTAGAAATAAGAGGGGAAATTAGAATTTGGATGATGGTCGTCCTGAGAATGTTTGAACAATATGGCGATTGGCATGAAAATAACATACTGAAATATTGAATCATTAAACAATGGAAGATTATAACTTACAGTAACATAAATAGGTGCATTACTATTAGAACTAGGTCAGCCTGTTAAATACAACGAATATGATTATTAATATTTTATTTGGAGCAAAAGGAGTGACATTCAGATAACAGATCATCAGAGTTGGAAGGGACTTTGTAGGTCATCTAGTCCAACCCCCAGTCCAAGCAGGAGACCCTACACCATTTCTGACAGAGGGCAGTCCAGTCTGTTCTTGAAAGCCTCCAGGGATGAAGCTCCCACAACGTCTGAAGGCAACTTCTGTTCCATGGATTGATGGTTCTCCCTGTCAGGAAGTTTCTCCTTATTTCCAGGTTGAATCTCTCTTTGGTCAGTTTCCATCCATTGTTCCTTCTCTAGCCTTCAGGAGCTTTGGAGAATAGCTTGACCCCTTCCTGCTCTCTGTGGCAGCCCCTCAAATATTGGAAGGCTGCTCTCCTGTCTCCCCTGGTCCTTCCCTTCCCTAGACTAGCCAGGCCCAGTTCCTGCAACCATTCATCGTATATTTTAGCCTCCAGTCCCTTAAAATCATCCTGGTTGCTCTTCTCTGCCCTTTTTCTAGAGTCTCAACCGCTTTTTTATACTGTGATGACCAAAACTGGATGCAGAACTCTAGGTATGGTCTTACTAAGGCTTTACAGAGTGGTATTAGTACCTCACTTGATCTTAATTGTATCCCTCTGTTAATGTAACTCAGGATTGCATTAGCTTTTTTGGCTGCTGCTGCATACTGCTGGCTCATATTTAGCTGGTTGTCCACTAAGACTCCGAGATCCCTCTCCCAGTTCCTGCTATTGAGCCTGGTTTCACCCAGTCCAGAGGTGGATTTTTGGTTTTTCTTGTCTAAGTGTAGGACTTCACTTTTCTCTACATTCAGAATATGGCAATTGGCATAAAAATAACATACTGAAATATCTAATAATCAAGTAAGATTATAATTCAACAAAATATGTGTATATTATTATCAAAACTATATAAGATTGTCAACTTGTAGTAAATATGAAGAATATTATTGTATTTGTGTAATATGTGTAATAATATGTGTATTTTACTATCAAAACTATATAAGATTGTCAGCTTGTAGTAAATATGAAGAATATTATTGTATTTGTGTAATATGTGTAATAATATGTGTATTTTACTATCAAAACTATATAAGATTGTCAGCTTGTAGTAAATATGAAGAATATTATTGTATCTGTGTAATATATGTGTAATAATATGTGTATATTATTATCAAAACTATATAAGATTGTCAGCTTGTAGTAAATTTGAAGAATATTATTGTATTTGTGTAATATATGTGTAATAATATGTGTATATTATTATCAAAACTATATAAGATTGTCAGCTTGTAGTAAATTTGAAGAATATTATTGTATTTGTGTAATATATGTGTAATAATATGTGTATATTATTATCAAAACTATACAAGATTGTCAACTTGTAATAAAAATGCAGAATGTTATTTTGTACTAAAATGTAAGACACTCGGATGCCACACGGTTCACACAACGATATGTTTGTAAAAAAAATAAAAAAATAAAAAACTTGGAAAAAAACCAAAGCAAAGCAAAACAATCCTTCACTGTTTGATGGTAGCTGAGTGATGTTCTTCTCGCTTCTCGGAGCTGCTTTTGGAGGGCATTTGGAGTGTCCAGCCTCGGCAAATGTTGCCAGGGTGCATAATTCACCAAGCTTGGAGGAAGCCATTGAGTTTCGGCACGGGGGCAAAAGCGAAGGCCGCTTGGCATTCTAGTGACATTTTCCAATGGCGTGTGGGAGTGTGATATTTAGAATATTTGTGGTGGTTCGAGAGCTGACTTTTTTTTTTATTTATGTTGTGGCCTGTTGACTTTCTCCTGATTTATGTTGTGGCCCAGGCCAGCACGGCAGACTCAGACAGTGAGGAGGTTGGGGAGGAACATGGGCCAGTCCTGGAGTCTGGGGAAAGCCCAGACGAGGGCTCTGTGTCGGACACATAGATGGGGACAGGGCCGTCTGACAATTATCAGCTCTCTTCGGAGTCGGAGATCAGTGGGGTAGAAGAACAGCTGGAGCCTGTTCCCAGTGTGTGCATGCACAGAGCTGCCAGAGGAAGGGAATGGCTAAGGAACAAGGGTTGACTCGGAGTAACAGTGGAGGGTGAATGGTCCCACCCATAGGGAATAAAGAGGTGCGAAAGGGGACAAAGGTGTTTGTAGGAGACAATTAGTTGGTTTAATTGGTGTGAATATTTGTTCCTGACTTCTTGCCAAGTAATTGCTGTTACAGCGTGGCGTTTGGGAGGTATCGGCCTGGCAACTCTCCAAACCTGATAAAGGTCAGAGAGCAGAGCAAAGAAGCGGTTGCTGAAATTTTTGAAGCCCACCCCTGATTATTAGGATCCTAAGGGCAGGGCGGTTGGAGAATTATGTTTACTCCCACGTTGGAACTCAACAGTCATGTTGGCAGGCCCTTCTCCTCCTTGCGGGCATGCTCCAGATATCCTGGAACTACATCTCCCTGGCTGGCCTGGAGCTGGGAATGTTGGAATTTGGAGTCCCCTGGGGAGGTTTGCAAGGCTGCCCAAGATACCTGTGAAGGGCCGTTGTAGCGTCGAACGGTCATTAAACGAACTGTTGTAAGGGCGGGACGACTCACCATGCTTTTGATGGTTTCTCCGTAAATCCTAATTACATTTTTACCATTTCATTGTTAATTTTCCTTCCTTGCTTTTGCAGGAAGGCATTGAAAAATTCTCGTGGCCTGAAATTATACAGAGATAAGACAGGCTGGATACCAGAGGAGCTCAGATTTTAAAATCTCTTTAAAAGGAGTTGAACAGGTTGTGTCAGGTAATAAACAGGTGTACAGAATCGACACACTTTAAATAAATAGAATACTTTTATGGACAGTGAAGGCTTCATTGGCAGGAGTCAAATCCTGATGGAGGTAAAAGGAAATTGAGTCGGCAGGTGCGAATAGGTGGCAATATAAAATTTCTAAATAAATAAATTCCTCCAATTTTTTGGAAACCTGCAGGTGGATAAAATTTTGGCTTTACAGTCGTCCCAGATTTAAGACCATTTCCATTGCAAGGTAGTTCGTTCAGTGAGACGGGGCCTGATTTTGCGACAGTTTGTTTTTGCCACCGTTGTTAAGTGAATCAGAGTGCCGTTAAGCAAATCTAATTGCTAGCCGGAAGCCACCTGGAAAAGTCGCAAATGATGATCATGTGACTCCAAGACAGTGCAACCGTCATAAGTACATGCCAGTTGCCCGAATTTTGATCATGTGACCGTGGCGAAAATGCTGTGACGGTCGTAAGTGCGAGGACTGGCTTGTAAATCACATTTTTCAGGGCCCTTGTAATCTCGAACGCCCAGTGATCAACTTCTGATGAGCAAAATCAATGGGGAAGCCAGATTCACTTAACAACCGTGTTACTAACTTAACAACAATGGCAAGAAAATCATAAAACAAGGCAAAACTCACTTAATAACCTCTCGCTCAGGACGAGAAATTTGGAGCTCTATTGTGGTCATAAGTCGAGGACTACCTTTAGTGAGTTTTCCCAGCAGTGAGATTGCTTGGAGATTTGCAAACTGACATTTGTGGGACTCCAGATCCTTGTGGAACGTGGGAATTGTAGCCAATCCTTTTGGTGCTGCATTGGTGCACTGTTTGTGCCAAAGCCACTCAGAATATCAGAGTTCGGAGGGACCTTGGAGGTCTTCTAGTCCAACCCACTGCTTAGGCAGGAAACTCTGCATCATTTCAGACAAATGATTGTTCAATCTCTTCTTAAAAGTCTCCAGTGATGGAGCACCCACAGCTTCTGGTGGCAAGTTATTCCACTGGTTAGCTGTTCTGACTGCCAGGAAATTCCTCTTTAGTTCTTAGGTTGTTTCTCTCCTTGATAAGTTTCCATCCGTTCCTTCTTGTCCTGCCTTCAGGGGCTTTGGAGAATAGCTTGACTCCCTCTTCTTTGGGGCAGCCCCTCAAATATTGGAAGGCTGCTATCATGTCCCCCCCTAGTCCTTCTTTTCATTAAACTAGACACGCCAGGAAGAACAAGGACACACCCAAATCAAGAAATCATGTATACATCTGAACTAGACTGTGCTGCTTCTCTGTGTCATACAATATATTATTGGGTATCCGTGCTTCGCCACGAAACTATGTGATCGGGCAAGTTTTGGGGGAGGAAAATAAGAGGGAAAAAAATCTGCCTCTGTCTACCAGCTTCCATCAGTATTCATCTGGCTAGCGTCCTGTCAGTGTGTGAGAGAGTTGAGGGCTGTTTGGAAACTGAGACAGGATTTGCTGCGTGAGCAAGGAGGAGACAGCAAGGGGCCTAGGCATGGCTTTAGTTCGACCGCAGTCGGAACAGATTTCTTTTCAGGTGGAGAGTGAGAGAGTTGAGGGCTGTTTGGAAACAGAAAGAGTATTTGCTGCGTGAGCAAGGAGGAGACAGCAAGGAGCCTGGGCGTGGCTTAGCTCAACTGTTTTGTACTAAAGCTGCTTGGTGCTGCTGTGAAAGTAAACCTGAAACTGAAATTCCTCTCCTCTGCTTGTGTTTTGCATTAGGAGCAGATTTCTTTTCAAGTGGGGAGGGGGAGTAGAACTCCTTAGCATCAGAGCATGATAATAGTAGTAGTAGTAGTAGTAGTAGTAGTAGTAGTAGTAGGAGTAATAAAAACAACAACAATAACAATAATATAGGAAATACGAATGCTCTGATGGTCATTTCAAAAAATCCTTTCTTAGTGAGCCCCTGGAAGCCGAGAGGAACCTGCGTGCCAATTTTCAAGCTTGTAGACTTTATGATTCTGGAGATTTTGTGATGATACGTGAGGAGTATTTCGCTTTTATATATAGATAGATGTAGGTATATGCATAATTTTGTATGTATTTATTTTTATCATGTTCATGTAGCGTACACTGGAGGTGGTGAGTGAAAACTGTATGCAGCGACATTTCATTTTAAGGTATGCCGACTTGTGTACATTTCAAGTGACAATAAAGTTGTTCTAAGTAAAAAATAAAAACAAAAAACTGATTGTCACTTTGACATTGTCCTCCCCTCTTTGTGAGATCATAAAAAGAACATTCGAGCATCTCTCAGAGTTTCTAGTGGTTTGTGTGATACGGTTCCTCCTTCTGCACACAGGTGTGAGAGGCCCCGTGGCACACCTTCCTCGTAAAACGAATCAGCAATCACACTTCCTTACACAACACCCATCTCATGTTTTCCCAGGAGAAAAGCTGAACTTTGGTGATTGATTTTTTTTTAAATCACATCTGCAGATTCGAATTTGCAGATGAGAAAAATTTGCAAGTTCGCCCCGTCCCTTAAAATAACTTCCCAAATTTGAATTATTGGCTGTGAGGACTTCAACTCCGATAACAGATAATCAGAATTGGAAAGGACTTTGTAGGTCATCTAGTCCAACCCCCTGAATTCTCCACTAGGAAAATATTATAGATAGTCCTGACTTACAACCACTCGTTTAACAACATTCAAACTTACAATGGCAATAGAAAAAAAAAGGGACTTATGACCAGTCCTCACAGTTACGACTCTCTGCAGCATCCTTCCTGTCCCACGATCAAAAATTCATACGCTTATCAATCAGCACGCATTTATGACGGTTGTAGGGTCATGCGATTGAGTTTTGCTACCTCTCCAATTGGATTCAGACCACCAAAGCACAATGGGGAGGAAGCTGGATTCACTTAAGGACCGTAGGATTCGCTTAACAACTAGCGTGATTTGTTTCACTTCTTGTTTACTTCCTCTTTCACCTCTTCGGCTGTCGAGGGCTTTGTTTAACAACCATGGGGAAAAGGTTATAAAGCTGGGTGCGACTCGCTTAACGACTGGGGATCATTGCCACATGGTTGTTGTTAAGTTGAGGACTTCTGTACGCTATTCAAATTCCCCTCGTCAGAAAATGCTGATGGACTCTTTTTCAATAACCATCCCAATCTGGTACGTTGTAGATGAATTGATGGTTGGGGTCTCTAGTGCGTTGGAACCCCGACATCTGGAGGGCATCAGGGTTGGAGAAAAAGGGCTCCCAGTGACCTGCCTCATATATCAAATTTATCTATGCCAAGGGCCATCAAGGGGTCAAGCTATTTTCCAAAGCACCCGAAGGCCACACAAGGAACAATGGATGGAAACTGACCAAGGAGAGATTCAACCTGGAAATAAGGAGAAACTTTCTGACAGTGAGAACCATCAACCCATGGAACAGAAGTTGCCCTCAGAAGTTTGTGGGAGCTTCATCACTGGAGGCTTTGAAGAAGAGACTGGACTGTCCCCCTGTCAGAAATGGTGTAGGGTCTCCTGCTTGGGCGGGGTTGGACTAGATGACCTACAAGATCCCCTTCCAACTCTGATTATCTGTTATTTGCAGTTGAACTTTACCCTGTTGTAAAGATGAGAGGCACAACCTGGCACGGAAACCAGAACAGGATTGTTTGCAGAACACCTTTGCTGATTTATTCCTCAGATATGTCCATGTGCATCTTTATAGTAAGGTATTAAGGAGGTGCAACCTAAGTATCAGGTTGACATAACTCTCTGGAAATAATACATTTGACCAGCCAGTAAATCAATTTTTTAAAAGGTGATTAGCTGAGTTGGGTGTTTGGACCCAGCTCCCCAGACACGACAAACCCTCTGAAGTGAACTCAAAACATTCCTTTAATTAGGAGCGCCGGCAAAAAGTTTCTCTCTCACCGCAGGCTAAGAAGTCCGTCCGTCTGGAAGATGAATAATTATCTGCCACATCTATTCCTCTCCGTCTCCTGCCTTGTATCCCCAGAGTTAGGGTGGGGCTTTGCTAATAGCGATGGCTCTTCCATCTCAAGGACTGGCCCATAGATTTCCACTGCTCTCCTCTCCTCTGCCTTCTGCTTGTCAGGCACTGGACCCAGCTGTTCCTCCTCTTCCTCATCAGCCACCTCCAGACCTGGGGGCTGTTGACTCTCCATCTGAGGGCTGATGGATGGCCCAGTTCCACCTCTCTCTCTCCTTCCCTCCCCCTCTCTCCCTCCCCCCTCTCCCTCTCTCTCTCTCGGTCTCTCTCTCTCCCCCACAGTTCCATCCCCCCTCGGAACTCCCATCCCAAGGACCAGCCCATAGATTTCCACTGCTCTCCTCTCCTCTCCTCTGCCTTCTGCATGTCAGGCACTGGACCCAGGTGTTCCTCCTCTTCCTCATCAGCCACCTCCTGACCTGGGGGCTGTTGACTCTCCATCTGAGGGCTGATGGACAGTTCAGGCTCCGCCTCCATCTCTATCTCTGCAGCTCCATCCCCTCTTCCTCCTCGGAACTCTTAGTTGCCCTGATGCTGACCGTGACTCCACTCCTCCTCCTCTGATTTGGTTGCCGACAGGCCACAACACTGTGGTTGAACTCATAGCTTGAGACGCCTTTTGGAATGACTGCCCTATTTGCAAACATCACTAACTGTGAATACTGACAGCTCCTTACCTAATACAGGTGGTCCTTGGCTTACAATGATCGTTGAGCCCAAAATTTCTGTTGCTAAGCGAGACCGATGTTAAGTGTCAGATTGGTTCATGGCGGTCGCTGACCGCATAACTGTAAAGCATAAGGTGGCAGCCGACATTAAGTAGTTTCCCCCCTGCTTTATGACCTTTCTTACCATGGTGGTTAAGTGGATCGCCTCTGTTAAATTAGTAACATGGTTGTTAAGTGAATCTGGCTTTCCCCATTGACTTTGCTTGTCAGAAGGTTGTAAAAGGGGATCATGTGACCCTGGGAACATTGTGGCCATCGTAAATATGAGTCAGTTGCCAAGCAGCCAAATTTTGATCAGGTGACCCTGGGGATGTTGCAATGGTCGTAAGTGTGAAAAACGACCATAAGTCACTTTTTCTAGCGCCGTTGTAACTTGCAACAGTCACTAAGTAAACTGTTTTAAGTTGAGGACTGCCTGTAGTTGACATTATTTAACATTAAGCCTCTTTCCCAAAGAATCCCCTGTTTAGCCTAGTTCCCTTTCACCTTTAATTAGAAGCTTCCTGTCTTTTGTCTATTTAGAATGGCTACAACTTGAGTAGAGAAGGAAGGAAGGAAGGAAGGAAGGAAGGAAGGAAGGAAGGAAGGAAGGAAGGGAAAAAGAGAAAAAGGAAGAAAGAAGGAAAGAAACAAAAGAAAGAAAGGGAGGAAGGAAGGAAGGAAAGAAGGAAGGGAAAAAGAGAAAAAGGAAGGAAGGAAGAAAAAGGAAGGAAGGAGGCAGGGAAGGAAGGGAAAAAGGAAGGGAAAAAGAAAAAGGAAGAAAGAAAGAAAAGAAAGAGAAAGGAAGGAAAGAAGGAGGGAGGGAAGGAAGAAAAGAAGGAAGGGAAAAATAAAGAAAGGTTTCCTCTGTCAATGTTGGTAAAAGTATTCTTGATCATTCCTGGATTAGATTGTTTAATGTTGGATTGTTTGTCTGAGTTTGCATTTCCATGATTGGGATGTTATTTACTGCTTGGTTGTTGGTCTACTATTAATCCTGCTTATTTGTATGTTCATTGCTGGCTAGGAGATCTTCTCTTCTTTTAGCTTTTCAAAGGGGTCTTTTGAATGGTATGTCGATGTTGTTTATCTCTATGTGTCTGTTGATGGCTGCTTTGTTCGAGTGCCTGAGTTTCCAGGAATTTTTTAGCATTTTTGGACCTGGCTTGATCTAAGATACTCGCCGTTTCCCACTCGAAGCTATAGTGAGTTTTTAATCAAGAATTAAGGCCACGTTTTTATCATAACTTCGTGCTCTGATAGATTTCTGCTGATTTGTCCTACATTGTGGCTGTTGCCATCCTTACATTACGTGTTGCAGATCGGGGTTGCCAACCTTCTCAGGGACTACCAAATTCAAACTTTTAAATCCCGCAAACCAGAGACCCTGGGAAAATCCCCCCAAAAAGTCTACAGGAAAATTCCCCACCCCGTTTTCCTACCGATCGATCATTCTTTATTTGGGATTGTAGGTTACCCTCTCCAGCTCCGTTCTCAGGAAGAGAGAGAGAGAGACTTTTGGCTTCATGCAAGGAAAACAGCAGAAGCCGCAGAAGTCTCTCTTTCTCTCCCCCAAACTCTGCCAGAAATGAGTCTTTGCCAGCACAGCCTCTTGGAGCAGGAGGCCTTGCAGGGTCCCAAAGACTCATTTCTGGCAGAGTTTGGGGGAGAGAAAGAAAGACTTTGGCTGCTTTCCTTGCATGCATCCAAAAGCAGAAGAAGAAAGAAGTGGAAAGAAGCAGCCAGGTGTGTGGATTGAGTAGGGCAAGTTCCCCCCACTCTAACCTTTCTACCCTCCCCTCACTACCTCATGCTGTTCACAATGCAAGCAATGTGTTCCCGCGGGCCATGTGGGCGGCACAGCCTTGTGTTCCCGCGCAGCCTGGATTAATTGCTTTGGAGGCGACATTTCTCTGCGGACCACCAAAATTTTCTCACGGACCACCAGAGGTCCCTGGCCCACTGGTTGGTGACCACTGGACTAGGATGCTTGCTGGTTCCCGGTCAAAGCTTTTTTATCAAGAATTAAGGCCACATTTTTATTCTAACTTTTAACTGCTAGTTGGTAGTTTGTGGAGACGCTCTGCTAGACTTCTGCTGGTTTGTCCTACCTTGTGGCCGTTGCCGTCCTTCCATTGCATGTTGTAGATGACCCCTGTGCTTTTCTGCTGGGACTTGATAGGCCTTTTGGTTCACTCAGGGTGTTTTGGAGGGTTTGAATCAGTTTGTTTGCAACGCGGCTATCATAATCTGTTAGTTATTTCCGAGATGTTTTGAATATATGGCTGCGCTAGCCTTTGTTATCTCTTTGTTCTCGGAGTTGTTATCCAACAATACACATCTCTGATTCTATTCCTCAACTATCTGAGGCAAGGGGAGGGAGAGAATAACCACACCATATTGGTCAAATGTGTGTTATGACTTCCAAGTAGCTGAAATGTTTTTTTCAGGCTATTCCCAAGGCTGATGAGAGTGGAAGGGATGTGTGTGTGTTATTTGGCTCCGTTAAGCTGGCAAACCAGAAGAATTGAGGCCACTCCACTTCTTGGCTGCTATTATCGTGTTTCCCTGAAAATAAGACTCTGTATTATAATTTTTTTGCCACCAAAAAAAAGGCACCAGGTCTTATTTTCGGGGGATGTCCTCCACTGACTAACCTCACTTGCGCATGTCGCCCCCGGCTTCCTTTTTGCTGTCCGAGGCCTTCAGGAACTTCTTCTGCGGCTGGCAAGGCTTTCCTGAAGGCCCCTGCAGCCGATAAGAGTGTTCTGGATCGATCCAGAGCTTTGTTCTCAGCTCCAGAGGCCTTCAGGAAATGCCTGGCCAGCTTTGCCAGCTGCAGAAGAAATGGGCTGGCCAGACAGGTGTCGGGGGGTGCGAGGCCTGGCTACAACTGTCCAAAGATAAGTAGTAGGACAACTCCACCCCATCCCCACCCTAGCTTAATTTTTACCCGTCCACTCTGGAGTGGGTGGGAACTTAATTAGGGCTTATTTTGGGGGGTAGGGCTTATATTGGGCACATGTGTAAAAATCAAGTTAGGTCTTACTTTCAGGGTAGGTCATATTTTCGGGATAACAGAATAGCTTTCTGCTATTCGCAAAGAGTTGTAATTAATTGCAGGTAATCCTCAACTTTGGATGTTTTAGTGACTGTCCATAGTTACAACGGCCGTGCAAAATGTGACTTATGACCATTTTTCACACTTATGACCATTGCAGCATCCCCCATGGTTGTGTGATCAAAATTGAGATGCTTGGCATTCATATTTATGATGGCTTCAATCTCCCGGGGTCATGGGATGCCCTTTTGCGAAAAAAAGGTCATTTGTCTTTGTTCCAGAATTTCCTGATCTTGGAGCCCTTGAACCATTCAGTTGGATGTTCTTACAAAAGCAGTGAGCCATCATGGATGGTGTAGTAAGAAATGTGTTGATGTTGGATAAGTATCCATGTTTCCCCCCAAATAAGACCCCGCCTTATATTTTTTGCTACCAAAAAATGGCACCAGGTCTTGTTTTCAGGGGATATCATTCACTGACTAACTTTACTTGCACGTGTAGTAGAGCAACTTCACCCTCCCATCCCCACCCTAGCTTAATTTTTACTCCTCCACTTTGGAATGGACGGGACCTTAATTAGGGCTTATTTTAGGGGTAGGGTTTATATTGGGCGCATCTGTAAAAAAATCAAGCTAGGACTTACTTTCAGGGTAGGTTGTATTTTCGGAGAAACAGGGTAACAGCAAAATTCACTCCTAGGATTTGGGAGAGGGGGGGTTCAGGAGGTTAAGAGAGCCCCGTATGGACCATGATTTTGGAAAAAAAAATATTTCAAACCTCACTTGCATTGCAACCTCACATCATGTCAACATAGTATGACAGACTTGCAGGGCCGGCGTGTTGTGCAACAAGGTCACATAGTGTAATAAGATGACTGGGTTAGGGACGTCTGTTCTCACTGTGAATTGTGTTGGTGTGTGTGTGTGTGTGTGTGTGTGTGTGTGTGTGTGTGCACGAAGGGAGGCTCAGCCAATCTCATTGTACACATACTGTACTCTCACAATAAAGGTAATCATAATATTACAGCATGGATTATTTACATTATATTTCTTAGGTACGGTCAGCTGTTGTAATGGTATGTGGCAAAGACCTTGGGAGACTTGAGTAAAGAGATGCAGCTTAGGGAGCGGTCAGATAAGAGAGGATGTGGCCCACAGCTGTATAATGGCTGGAGAAAGAGAGTTGGAAGGGAGCCTCCCAGGTTTCTCAGGCTGTAAAAAGAGACAAGAGGGAGATTTGGGCTTTGTCATGCCCCTGTTGGAGACTGACTCCGAGGGAGAGGAGGAACAGCTGACAGGGAGTGGAGGTGTGGCTCCGGAGGTTGTGGAGAAAGCGGGGGAAGGGCACAGGCCGGCTGGGCAGTCAGAGGAAGAACCAGGCCCATCCCCTCTTCATCCTAGGGCACGCTTGGAAGAGAGGATAAGGGAGAAACGTGAATGGTGTGTTCTACGGGGGAGGAAAGGGCCCTGATCCCCTTTCATGGGCTGCAGCTGTGAGGACTGTTTAAAAGGATGGACACGCGCATGGCCCAGTGCTGGAAACAAAGCGTGAAAAATATTTCTAGTCTGCCCATTCTTATCTGAGTTCTGGCGTCCTTCCCAGTGTGTGTATTTCGATACCTGTGGACGTCTTCAAGCCTTTATCCTGCATTGTCTCCTTAATTGCTTCAGTGTGGTTTGTGTTGTTTTTTTTCTATTTATAATTTATAGGCGTTTTTAGTTGAAACGGCATTTCCTCCTTTTTGTAACTGTTTGTGGGGGAGTTTTTTGTCTCCAGTCAAGGATATTTGGAGCTTGGAAGCCAAGTTGAAGGAATTAAAGAGACTTCACCTGTTTTTGTCCCTCGGTTGCTTTTGTATCCCACCTGGGGGTCATCACAGGCTTTTGGATTTGCAAGATTCTGCTCGCACCATTAGTCCTCGGCTTGCGACCACAACTGAGCCCAACATGTCTGTCGCTAAGCAAGGCAGTTGTTAAGTGAGGTTTGCTCTGTTTTACAACCTTTCTTGCCACCGTTGTTCAGTGAATCACGGCAGCAGTTAAGTTAGTAACACGGGCATTAGGCGAATCTGCCTTTCTCCGTTGACTTTGCTTGTCAGAGGGTCACAAAATGGAATCCAACGACCCCGGGACACTGCAACGGTCATAAATATGACCGTTGCAAAAATGTCTGAATTTTGCTGCAACGGTCGTAAGTGTGAAAAATAGGTTTTTTCGGTGCTGTGACTTCGAACTGTCACTAAATGAATGCTTGTAAGTCGAGGGCTACCGGTATAGTCTTAGAGTTAGGCTCACCTGGTTGTGTTTCCTGTTTGGCCTACCTAGGGAGGTTGATTCTATAAACCCAATTTACACACCATTCAAAAGAGCGATCTGAAAGATCCAGAAACATTCAGATAAGCAGGGATCGACACCAGACAAACAATCCAGCAGAAAGCAATTCCCCGATGAAGGAATTACTAAGGAATTACTAAGGAGACAACTGATCAAACAGGGAAACAATCAACGAAAACAATACCTTATCAAGGAACCACCGAAGAGAAAACCACAACTCCACCAGGGCTGCAAGCTGCTGTACATAAACTGGGAGCAAACCACACCTCTACTAACACTGATGATCTTGTCTAGTTGGCTGATGAAACATCGGCAAGAAAACCAACAAGCTCAGAGAACACCAAGGACGGCACAGTTCAACACCAAGCTGCACCAAAAATAATACGATGGGAATCAGAGTTTCCTTCTTATTTCCAGACGGTGAGTTCTAGCACCACCTTAGCCATTAAAGCTGGTTGAGTGACTTTGGACCAATCACCGGGAGATGGTGAGTTCTAGTCCCATCTGAGGCACGAAAGCCAGCTGGGTGATTTTGGGCCAATCACCAGGAGACGATGAGTTCTAGTCCTGCCTTAGGCACGAAAGCCGGCTGGGTGACTCTGAGCCAATCACCAGGAGACGGTGAGTTCTAGTCCCGCCTTAGGCACGAAAGCCGGCTGGGTGACTTTGGGCCAATCACCAGGAGACCGTGAGTTCTAGTCCTACCTTAGGCACGAAAGCCGGCTGGGTGACTCTGAGCCAATCACCAGGAGACGGTGAGTTCTAGTCTTGCCTTAGGCACGAAAGCCGGCTGGGTGACTTTGGGCCAATCACCAGGAGACCGTGAGTTCTAGTCTTGCCTTAGGCACGAAAGCCGGCTGGGTGACTTTGGGCCAATCACCAGGAGACCGTGAGTTCTAGTCTTGCCTTAGGCACGAAAGCCGGCTGGGTGACTCTGAGCCAATCACCAGGAGACGGTGAGTTCTAGTCCCGTCTGAGGCATGAAAGCCAGTTGGGTGACTTTGGACCAATCACCAGGAGATTGTGAGTTCTAGTCCTGCCTTAGGCACAAAAGCCGGCTGGGTGACTCTGAGCCAATCACCAGGAGACGGTGAGTTCTAATCCCGCCTTAGGCACGAAAGCTGGCTGGGTGACTCTGAGCCAATCACCAGGAGACAGTGAGTTCTAGTCTCGCCTGAGGCACGAAAGCCAGCTGGGGATTTTGGGCAAGTCCTTGTCTCTGAGCTCAACCCACCTCGCAGGGATTGTTGTTGTGAGGAAAGAGAAGGAGGAAGATGTGTTGCGGATATGTTTGCCACCTTGAATTATTTGTAAAAACAAAAAGGGCGGCAGACAAATAAATAAACACATTTCACAAATAAATCACGAAACTTCTGGTGAGCAATAAATCCACGGATTCGATTATTGTCTAGGTCAAGCGGAGCAGCTGAGAGAGAGAGTTGGGGCTGGGAAGTGATGGGGCATAAAAGGGGTCCAAAGTCTGGATTTTTCCTATCGCGGAATGCCACAAGTTATGTAGAGACCAAAGGGCGCCTGGTCAGCGCCAGCGAGCGGCTTGCACTTTTACTACACTTCGTCCTCGACTTATGACCACAATTGAGCCCAACATTGCTGTCGCTAAGCGAGACATTTCTGGAGTGAATTTTCCTCCGTTTTAAAACCTTTTCTCGCCACCGTTGTTAAGTGAATCACTGCGGTGGTTCAGTGAGTAACACGGTTGTTCAGCAAATCCGGTTAGACTTTGTTCGTCATAAGTGTGAGAAATGCACAAGTCTCTTTTTTTATCCCTCATTGCCGTCGTTCACTTCGAACGGTCACTAAAAAGGACTGTTGTAAGTCAAGGACTTACCTGTACAGGGGAATCCTCGACTTACGACCACGATTGTACCCAAAATTTCCGTTGCTAAGCGAAGAGTGTTTGGTGTGTTTCGTCCCATTTCACGACTTTTCTTGCCACTGTCGTTAAGTGAATCGCAACACGGTCGTTAAGCGAATCTGGATTCCCCCGTTGACTTTGTTTGTCCGGAAGTCGCAAAAGGGGGAAATCACACGATCCCAGGATGCTGCGACCGTCATAAATATGAGTCAGCTGCCAAGTAGCTGAATTTTGATCATGTGACCACAGGGATGGTCGTAACGGTTAAAAAAACTGTCATAATTCCCATTTTCCAGTGCCGTTGTAACTTCGAAAGGTCACTAAAACGAACTGTTGTAAGCCAAGGACTACCTGTAGGCCCTTTATGTTTCGTTTATTGTCCCGATTGTAATGGTTACTATTGGTGCTCGTTTTACGACCAAAACACAGAATGACTGCTTAATGGCATGGCTGGGATCCCATGAGGTAAAAACCAAACTTAGATCTTTATCAGCAACAGCAAAACAGAAGAGACAGCAGGTACCAGCGCAAGCGAGGCCGACGTTTCCCTTGCTCTGACCCATTTTATGACCACAGTTGTTAAGGGAATCCTGGCACAAGTGCATCCGCCTTCATTCATGATAGGTAATCTTCCTCTTCTTCTTTTCCCCACAACAACAACCCTGTGAGGTTGGTTGGGCTAAAAAAGACTGGCCCAAAATCATCCAGTTGGCTTTCATGCCTAAGGCGGGACTAGAACTCACCGTCTCCTGGTGATTGGCCCAAAGTCACCCAGTTGGCTTTCATGCCTAAGGCGGGACTAGAACTCACCGTCTCCTGGTGATTGGCCCAAAGTCACCCAGTTGGCTTTCATGCCTAAGGCGGGACTAGAACTCACCGTCTCCTGGTGATTGGCCCAAAGTCACCCAGTTGGCTTTCATGCCTAAGGCGGGACTAGAACTCACCGTCTCCTGGTGATTGGCGCAAAGTCACCCAGTTGGCTTTCATGCCTAAGGCGGGACTAGAACTCACCGTCTCCTGGTGATTGGCGCAAAGTCACCCAGTTGGCTTTCATGCCTAAGGCGGGACTAGAACTCACCATCTCCTGGTGATTGGCCCAAAGTCCCCCAGTTGGCTTTCATGCCTAAGGCGGGACTAGAACTCACCGTGTCCTGGTGATTAGCGCAAAGTCACCCAGTTGGCTTTCATGCCTAAGGCGGGACTAGAACTCACCGTGTCCTGGTGATTAGCGCAAAGTCACCCAGTTGGCTTTCATGCCTAAAGCGGGACTAGAACTCACTGTCTCCTGGTGATTGGCCCAAAGTCCCCCAGTTGGCTTTCATGCCTAAGGCGGGACTAGAACTCACTGTCTCCCGGTGATTGGCCCAAAGTCCCCCAGTTGGCTTTCATACCTAAGGCAGGACTAGAAATCAGGGTCGCCTGGTATCCAGGGCAGCTTCTTAAGCACTCGGCGAAACTGGCTTCATCCAAGGACCATCTGGCAAAGCAAGCCAGCCCTGAACACAACATGCACATCCAAAACGCACACCTCCTAAACAAACAAACAAACAAACAACAACACAAACACACACCCAAAAAAACTACGGAGGAAAAGAAAGACAGTAACCGTGTTAAGAGTTGCAGGCGTCTAAAAAAGAAACATGCAAAATTGGAGGGGGGGGGGATATTTTCTCCCCCTCTACGGCACCCCAGTTGTGTGTCCAGAGTGGGAAGAGATTAAGTGGATCACAGCAGAGTCACAACCAATGTCAACTTAGGCTATTTTAAGGCATCTCCTTCTTACTCCCCTCCCCCCACTAGTGCTGGCCTCTGAGATCGGACGTCACTCTGGCCGGAGGGAAAAATAAATGACCAGGAGAGGCACCTCTGCGGGGGAGGGGGGGGGGAACTAGCAGGTGCAAGTTACAAACTCCGTCCCTCCGCCCTCCGTTGTGGCTACACAAAGCTGGACTCAGCCCTCCTGGTCCTTTTCCAGAGAGGGATTAGATGCCCGCATTCTATATTTCACACACGCCTGGTTTCGGATTTCTTTTCTTCTGCCTTTGATTTACGGCGGCGCGGCGACAAGTCGAAGGCCAGCCGAGAAGGCTATTTGGGGACCTGGCAGGGAGGGGGAGAGGTCTTTGGGGACATGAGCAGGGGTCATTGCCATCTCCTACCCTCCCACACTGCCAGCGTCCGAGGTGGTCTCAGGCCACGGGAGTGGAATTTACACACGGGTTGGGACAGCAGCGTTGTCATTGCAAAATGAACTTCTTTACCTGCTTTCTACAGGTCAATTTATTTTCCGAAGCACCCGAAGGCAGGACAAGAGACAAGGGGTTGGACTGGAACAGGGGTCCCCAACCTTTTGGACCTCAGGGACCACCAAACTCACACTTTTAAATCCCGCAGATCACTAATATGAATTTTGACTGACGGTGACTTGCTGATGTTGGTGGGAGAGAGAGAGAGAGAGAGATCTGATCTAACCTCCCTCCCTCCCTCCCTTTCTCTCTCTCTCTCTCTCTCACACACACACAGAGGCAGGGGTGGGATTCAGATTTCTTAACAACCAGTTCTGTGGGCATGGCCTAATTTGTGGGCGTGGCTTGGTGGTCATGTGACTGGGTGGGAGTGGCTTGTATGTAAATATTATAATATTTATATAAATATTGAATTTTTTTAATTAAAAAAAAGAGCAACTTTTACCCAAAATGAGGCAAATCAGGCAGGCAGATTGAATTCCGCGCAGAATCACAGACTCACTCAGAGATCTATCTCTCTGGTATCGGCTACCTGAGTCTGCACTGAATAATAAGCTTCAATCCTAAACTCTGCTTAAAAGCAGAGCTGAAGATTTAAAGATTAGCTAGAAAGCAAGAAATCCAACCGTTTCCTGCTTCCTAGCTAATCTAAATCTTCCGGCACAGCAGATCAGCTGATGGTCAGGAAAAAAAAAGGAAAAATAGCAATTTAGCAGGCAAATTTGTCTGGTAAGGAGTGAGTGGGCAGGGAGGATTCCCACAGGCCATGTGGGCGGCGTAGCCTTGTGTTCCCACGCAGCCTGGATTAATTGCTTTGGGGGGGTGCTCTGGGGGTGACATTTCTCTGTGGCCCACCAGTTGGCGACCACTGGACTAGATGACCTACGAGATCCCTTCCAATTCTATTAATTTTCTATTTTTGAATAATCAAGGAGAGAAGCCACCTGGAATTAAGGGCAAACTTCCTGATAGGAAGAAGAATTAACCAGTGGAACTGCTTGGCACCAGAAGTTGTTCCTCCAAGATCCCTTCCAGCTCTATTCTGATTTTGATTCCTTAAATTCAGCCTCCTTTGCCCCAGTGTCCAGACGCAGGGGCAGATACACCTGCAACAGAATAACAGAGTTGGAAGGGACCTTGAAGGTCATCTAGTCCAACCCCCTGCTCAGACAGGAGACTATACTATTTCAGACAAACAGTTGTCCAGGCTCTTCTTAAAAGCCTCCAGTGTTGGAGCATTTACAACTTCTGGTGGCAAGCTGTTCCACTGGTTAATTGTTCTCACTGTCGTGAAATTCCTCCTTGTTTCTAGATTGGGTCTCTCCTTGATTACTTGTACTTACGACGGCCGCAGTGTCACGAGGTCATGCGACGCCCCCTTTTGTGACCTTCTGACCAGCGAAGCCTGATTCATTTAATGACCGTGTGACTCACTTAACAACTTGCAACGATTCACTTAGCCACCGTGGCAAGAAAAGTCGCACACTGGGGCAAATCTCACTTAACAACTGCCTTGCTTAGCAGTGGACATTGTTTGGCGCAGATCTGGGCGTAAGTCAAGGACTAACCGATTGCAAGCCGAGGTAAAGTTTTAAGGGTCCCTTTGGTTACGGGAGGAGGCTGGGCTCGCAACCAGAGCTTAACACGGAATTAATCAAAAGACAATGGCTGCCTTCACATCGTGTGCTCCTGGGTGCAGATCAAATAGTCCTTCAAGAAGCTTAAGAGGATTCCGGAAGCATCACAAGACTGGCTGGGTTTGCACAACACGGGGACACACAAACATTAGTTAGGGGGTCAAAGAGCCAGGCACAGTTCCTGGGGGGGGGGGAGGGGGGGGGTTGCCTAGTTTTTTTCAATTAGTCTTGGGTACGATGTCACATTTCTGTCAATCTGCCTGCCTGCCTGCCTGCCTGCCTGCCTGCCTGCCTGCCTGCCTGCCTGCCTGCCTGCCTGCCTGCCTATCTATCTATCTATCTATCTATCTATCTATCTATCTATCTATCTATCTATCTATCTATCTATCTATCATTGTCTCCATGTCTCTCTCTCTCTCTCTCCATCCATTTATCCATTTATCCATCCACTTATCCATCCATCCAGCCATGTACCGGTGTCTGTCTATCTATCTGTGTTATCTGTCTGTCTGTCTATCATTCTCTTTCCCTCCCTCCCCCCTCTCTCCCTCCCCCCTCTCTAACTCTCTCTCCCTCTCTCTATCCATCCATCCATCCATTGATCTCTCTCTCTCTCTCTCACTTTCTCTCTCTCTCCCTCTCTCCCTCTTTCTCTCCCCCTCCCTCTCCCCATCCATCCATCCATCCATCCACCGGTATCTTTCTTTCTCCCTCTTTCTCTTTCTCTCCCTCTCTCTCTCTCTCTCCCACTCCCGATCCATCCATCCACCGGTATCTATCTATCTATCTATCTATCTATCTATCTATCTATCTATCTATCTATCTATCTATCTATCTATCTATCTATCTATCTATTTATCTATCTATCTGCCTACCTTACCTACCTACCTATCTCTATCTATCTATCTATCTATCTATCTATCTATCTATCTATCTATCTATCTATCTATCTATCTATCTATCTATCTATCTATCTATCTATCCATCCATCCATCCATCCATCCATCCATCCATCCATCCATCCATCCATCCATCCATCTATCTATCATTGTCTCTGTCTCTATCTCTATCTCTATCAAACTCTCTCTCTCTCTCCCTCCACCCCCCACCTCCAAGAAAGTTCATAACATGATGGAACTCACTTAACAACTGTCTTGCATATCAAAAGAAATGTTGGACCCGATTTTGGTTGTAAGTCAAGGACTACCTCTAGTGTGGGATGCAAGAATTTGGGAGCGAGATTCATCAGTCAATCCAAGTTAACCTTGGTGCCATTTCTGAGCGTTTATATGGTGGTGCTTCGGGATGAATAACCAATTGTTAAGAATTTTTGAAATGTGAACTTACAAAGGGAAGCAAAGAATGATGTAAGTCCAATCAACAGCGAGTTACTCACAGCATATTGCAAGAGGAAGGGAGGGTTTGCTTATGAATCAGTGTGGTTGTAATGTTCACTCAACTACAGAATACTATTACTCTGCTTTAAAGCCAAACCCCAGAAAGGGTTTTTTGCAATTTTTGCAAAATTGAAATGACTGAGTTAATCTAATGCAAGGAAGATAAACGCCATACGTGCTGGAACGGAACTTGTGAGAATAATTGCAGAACTGAAATCTCCCTCTAGGTTATTAGGATCACCCACTGATGATGCCTGAGGTTCCCCAATTGTGTGTGTGTGTGTGGGGGGGGGGGGACATTTCTTCATTTATAACCAAGATCTCATGTCTAAAGTTTTGTCTGTTTACTTGAATAAGGTTGATTTTTTTCCCCAAGCTTGGGGAAAAAATCTTCTATTACTTTAGAAGTAATTCAAGGCAGCAAGCGTAGCTAATATTCCTTCCTCCTGCTACTTTCCCCATAACAACAACCCTGTGAGGTGGGTTTGGCTAAAAGTAATGGGTCCAAAGTCCCCCAGCTGGCTTTCATGGTTAAGGCAGGACTAGAACTCACTATCTCCTGATGATTGGCCCATAGTCAGCCAGCTAGCTTTTGTGCCTAAAGTGGGACTAGAACTCACTGTCACTTGGTGACTGGTCCAAAGTCACCCAGCCAGCTTTCGTGGTAAAGGTGTGGACTAGAACTCACCGTCTCCTGGTGATTGGCCCAAAGTCACCCAGCTGGCTTTCATGGCTAAGGCAGGACTAGAACTCACTGTCTCCTGGTGATTGGCAACAGTGAGCTGGCCAACTTTTGTGCCTAAGGTGGGAGTAGAACTCACAGTCACCTGGTGACTGGTCCAAAGTCACCCAGCCAGCTTTCATGGCAAAGGTGTGGACTAGAACTCACTGTCTCCTAGTGATTGCAAAGCACCCAGCTGGTTTTATGGCTAAAGTAGGACTAGAACTCACTGTCTCCTGGTGATTGGCCCACAGTCAGCTAGCTAGTTTTTGTGCCTAAGGTGGGACTAGAACTCATGGTCTCCTGGTGATGGGCCCAAAATCACCTACCTGGTTTTTGTGTCTAATGTGGAACTAGAACTCACAGTCTCCTGGTGATTGGCAATAGTGATCTGGCCAATTTTTGTGCCTAAAGTGGGACTAGAACTCACCGTCACTTGGTGACTAGTCCAAAGTCACCCAGCCAGCTTTCATGGCAAAGGTGTGGACTAGAACTCACCATCTCCTACTGACTGCAATGCACCCACCTGGCTTTCATGCCTAAGGCAGGACTAGAATTCACCATCTCCTGGTTTCTAGCCTGATCCCTTAATAAGTAGAGCCAACCAACCCACTTGCTCAAGCCCACAATCAGAAACAAGCCAAATACAGGTTTTGTGCTGCACATTCAAGACTAACCACGATTGAACAAAGCTTGATCTTTAACCGACCGGCTCAAATAGCTTGTGCATGCTCACCTAGGGCCTTCCAGGAGCCGGAAGTGGGAATAGAATGGAGGGACAAAAGAGGTTTCAAACAGCAAAGAAGGAAACCAATCTGATCTTGGACCACTTAAATAGGAGCCAGCCGTGTGCTGCAGCAGCCAAAAAGTAATGCAATCCTAGGCTGCATAAACAGAGGGATAGAATCAAGATCACGTCTAGCGTTAAGACCACTTTGTAAGGCCTTGGTAAAGGTGGCTCAGCAGCTAAGATGCTGAGCTTGTCGATCAAAAAGGTTGGCGGTTCGAATCCCCATCGACGCGGAACGGAGCGAGCTCCTGTTACTTGTCTCAGCTTCTGCCAACCTAGCAGTTCGAAAGCACGTAAAAAAAAAGTGAGTAGAAAAATAGGCACCATCTTTGGTGGGAAAGGGAACTTTTGTTCCGTGCACCTTCGGTGTTTAGTCCTCCCGGCCACATAACCACGGAGACGTCTTCGGACAGCGCTGGCTCTTCTTCGGCTTTGTGACGGAGATGAGCAGCGCCCCCTAGAGCCAGAAACGACTAGCACGTATGCGCAAGAGGGGAACCTTTACCTTTAAGACCACACCTGGAATATTGCATCCAGTTTTGGTCGATGTTGAGACTCTAGAAAAAGTTCAGAGAACAGCAACCAGGATGATGAGAGGACTGGAGGCTAAAATCTACGATGAACGGTTGCAGGAACTGGGCCTGGCTAGTCTAGGGAAGAGAAGGACCAGGGGAGACAAGAGAGCATCTTCCAATATTTGAGGGAGGGGCTGCCACAGAGAGGAGGAGGAAGGGGTCAAGCTATTCTCCAAAGCACTTGAAGGCAGGACAAGAAGCAACGAATGGAAACTAATCAAAGAAACCTGGAATTAAGGAGAAACTTCCTAACAGTGAGGACAATTCACCGGTGGAACTGCTTGCCACCAGAAGTTGGGGGTGCTCCATCACTGGAGGTTTTTAAGAAGAAACTGGGCAGCCATCTGTCTGAAAGGGTAAAGGGCCATGATGGCGAATCTATGGCACGCGTGCCACAGGTGGTACGCAGAGCCATTTGTGCTGGTATGTGAGCCGCAGGCAAACTTACCTCATACGCATGTGCGTGCCTCACAGCTGATTTTTGGCCAGTTTGAGGCCTTTTTCGGCCTCCCAGAGGCTTGAGGAAAGCCTTTGCAGGCCGAAAAATAGGCCCGTTTTGTCCTTTCCTGTATTTCCGGAAATACTAAAAGTAACCAAATGGGCCTATTTTTTGGGCTGCAGAGGCTTTCCTCAAGCCTCTGGAAGGTCGAAAAAGGCCTTCAATGGGCTGAAAATCAGCTGGGAGGCGTAGTACAGGTAAGGGGGCAGCGGGTGGTGGTGGTATGGATTGCGTGTGCATGCGCAGAAGGAATTGGGGGCGCATTGTCTTCTGGGTGCTGGCACGCACACACGCGTGCGCATAAGCATGTGCCCAATTTTGGGCACAGGAGCCCAAAATGGTTAGCCAGCATAGAGTATAGGCGTTTCCTGCCTGCGCAGTGGGTTGGACTAGAAGACCTCCAAGGTCCCTTCCAACTCTTTGTTATTCTGCTTCTATTTAAGGAGAGGCGGGGAGGTGTTGTGTTCGAAAAAGAGAACAAGTTTGAACATTGCACGCTTAATACCGTTCACGCGGCACAATCTGTTCTGCCAGATCATCGATTTTCTAACTCTTTCACGCCCATCCTCTCTTCAGGTGTACTCGAGAGATGCAAATCTCAACATATAAATGCTCTGCCTTACATATTGGCAAAAAAAAAAATCAGAAAATACAATACAGGCTGAATAGTCAAGACCTTGTTGATGATCCAAACTCCATCAAGGACCTTGGAGTACTCACCTCTAATGATCTAAGTGCTAGAGCCCACTGCAACTACATAGCCCAAAAGGCGTTAAGAGTTGTTAACCTAACCTTACGTAGCTTTTTCTCTAGTAATATCACACTACTAACTAGAGCATACAAAACATTTGCTAGACCAATACTCGAATACAGCTCATCAACCCACATTACGTATCTGATATTAGCACAGTTGAGAAAGTCCAGAAATATTTCACAAGAAGAGTTCTTCACTCCTCTACTCGTTGCAGAACACCTTATGCCACCAGACTCAAAATTCTAGACCTAGAAAACCTAGAACTAGGCCGCCTTCGGTCTGATCTAAGTATAGTATATAAAATCATCCATTGCAATGTCCTACCTGTCAATGAATACTTCAGCTTCAACCATAACAACACAAGAGCAAACAATAGATACAAACTCAAGGTTAATTGCACCAAACTTGATTGCAGGAAATACGACTTCAGCCACAGAGTGGTCAATGTCTGGAATACCCTACCTGACTCTGTGGTTTCTTCCACAAACCCCAAAAACTTTAATCTTAGACTGTCTACTATTGACCTCACCCCTTTCCTAAGAGGTCTATAGAGGGTGTGCATAAGTGCACCAACATGCCTACCGTCCCTGTCCTATTGTTTCTTTTATTTTTCTTATAAGTATCCATCTCATGTATTCAAAACTATGTTTATTCTTATACCTGTATCTTGTAAGCAATTGACAAATCAAATAAATCAAATAAATAAATAAAATTCCAGGCTATTGGAGATCCCAGCGTTGACTCTACAGTTAATCCTCGACTTACGGCCAACAGTCAGTAACCAGAACCTCTGTTGCTAAGCAAGGCGGTGGTTAAGTAAATCACACCTGATTTTATGATGCTTTTTCCCATGGTTGTTAAGCGAAATCGCTCCGATTGTTAAGTGAACCCACTGACTTCACAAGTCAGAAGGTCAAAAAAGGCAATCCCCGGGACACTGTGTCCGTCATAACTGTGAGTCAATAGCCAAGCATTTGAATTTTCATCCCATGACCCTAGGGATGTTGACACGGTTGAATGTGTGAATACGGATAGTCCTTAACTTACGACCACAACTGAGCCCAAAACCTATATAATTTGATGAGTTTCGCCCCATTTTACAACTTTCCTTGCCACCGTTGTTCAGTGAATCGTTGCAGTAGTTAAATTAGTAAGATGGTCATTAAGTGGATCTGGTTTTCCCCGTCGATTTTTGCTTGTGAGTAGGTCACAAAAGGGGATCGTGTGACTCCCGGGACAGTGCAGCAACGGTCATTAAATGTGAGTCAGTTGCCAAGCATCCGAATATAAATCGCGTGACTATGTGAAATACGGTCATAAGTCACTTTTTTCAGTGCCGTTGTTAACTTCGGTCACTAAATGAACCATTGTAAGTCAAGGATTATCTGCAACTAGTTTGATACCTGTGCTTCGCTATGAAACGATGTGGTCGGCCTTAGTTTTTTGGGAAGGAAAATAAGGGAGAAAAAAATTCTGCCTCCGCCTACCAGCCTCCATCGGTATTCATCTGGCTAGCGTCCTGTCGTGTGTGAGAGAGTAGAGGGCTGTTTGGAAACTGAAACAGTATTTGCTGAGTGAGCAAGGGGGAGACAGCAAGGAGCCTGGGCGTGGCTTAGCTCAACTGTTCTTTACTAAAGCTGCTTGGTGCTGTGAAACTGAAACTCCTCTCCTCTGCTTGTGTTTTGCCTTTGGAAGAGATTTCTTTCCAGGTGGGGAGGGGGAGTAGAATTCCTTAGGCTCAGAGCGTGTTAATAATAATAATAGTGGAAATATTCTAAATGCTCTGGGGGTCATTTGGAAAATCCTTTCTGAGTGAGCAGCTAGAAGCCAAGAGGAGCTTACGGGACAAATTTCAAGTGTGTAGTCTTTACGGTTCTGGAGGTTTTGTGATGATGCGTGAGGGGTAATTTTGCTTTTTTATATATAGATATAGAATATAGATATAAATAGATTAACTAAGTTTGTAAAGACTTCAGGAACATCCACAGAGGAAGGGCGATGTGGATCTCTTGGTGGGGAGAATTCTGTTCCAGATTCAATTTCCCCCTCATATGAAACCCTATGAAAGGCACCCATCTCCAGAATCTTGCATTCTACAAAAGCCATCTTGTTTAATTATTGGGCCCAACGGGCGAGATAGAACATAAGAAATAGAATAATAGACTAGGGAGGGGCCTCGGAGGTCTTCTAGTCCCACCCCCACCAAGGTCGACTAGATTTATTTATTTATTTATTTATTTAAATTTATATACTGCCCCCCTCTCCCAAAGGGACTCGGGGCGGTGAACAGCCAAGATAAAATACACATATAAAATACATATACAATATTTAAAAATTAAAAGAATTAAATACATTGGCCTTTTCAAAAGATTAAAAATAAGGGAATTAAGAAAGTTAAAACCAGATTAAAAGATTTAAAAACCCCCAGGCCAGACCGGCTTGCTGAAATAAATGAGTTTTCAACGCACGGCGGAAGGTCAGGAGATCATGGATGGTCCTCATCTCTGGGGTAATTCGTTCTAGATCCCCAAGGTCGATTAAATTTTACAATGAAGCAAGCAAGTAAATCAATCAATAAACCTCAGAAGGTTTTTCGGGAGCATTGCTCAATCTTGGCAGGGGTGTGGACTTCAACTCCCAGAATTCCCCAGTCGGAGTGACTCCAGATGCCATAGTATTGTTTCTCCCGCTCAGCAAATTTAAGTTGCGTGGATTGCCAGCTGGGGAATTCTGGGAGTTGAAGTCCACCTGGCTTAAATTTACTGAGAGAAGAAACATTCCTATTGGACGCGGAGTCATAGCTACTGGGGAATTCTGGGAGTTGAAGTCCACCCAGCTTAAATTTGCTGAGGGGAAGAAACGCTGCTATGGGATCTGGAGTCACGGCGGCTGGGGAATTCTGGGAGTTGAAGTCCACCTGGCTTAAAGTTGCTGAGGGGAAGAATCATAGTTTTTTCCCCGTTTTAAAACTGCTTGCAAGGATCAGCGAGAAGGAATGCAGGCGCAATTAGCTCGTCCTGCCTGGGTTCTCGTGAAATGTGAGAATGCCGAATTCCAAAGCATCTCCGTTTATTGTTTCAAAGAGCTTATTGTTCAACAGCTCAGCTCCGATACTCCGAAAACAAAAGGTCAGGCCTCGCCACAGAGTGACCCATCGATGGACGTCACTAGAAGCAGAAAAAGCTGGTGGATCAAACAGCTCGAAGCCCAAAGAGGCTTGGAGGGCAAAGACTGGGGCGGCCGGATTTGGAATTTCGAAGCAAATCTCTGCAGGAAATTGCAGAAAATTCTGCAAAATCTCCCCTTTTTCAGGACCTGCTGGTTTTCTCTGCCGCTCCAAAGGAAAAATAAAATTTCTACGAATGAATGGAAAGCAGGCAGAAAACCATACATTAGTCCTCAACGTACGGCCACAATCGGGGGTGGAATTCCTATTAAAAGCGGGACGTTTGTTAAGCGAGTCCCAATTTTTACAATGTTTTTGCCAGGATTGTTAAGTGAAGTTCTAGTCCCACTTTAAGGCATGAAAGCCCGCTGGGTGACTTTGGGTGCCCGTCCCTAGGAGATGGTGAATTCTAGTTCTGCCTTAGGCATTGAAAGCCGGCTAGGCCAATCACTAGGAGGTTGTGAATTCTAGTATCATCTTAAGCACAAAAACCAGCTGGGTGACTTTGGGCCAATCACCAGGCGATGGTGAGTTCTAGTCCTGCCTTAGGCATGAAAGCTGGGATGGGTTGACCAATCACTAGGAGGTTGTGAATTCTAGTATCAACTTAAGCACAAAAACCAGCTGGGTGAGTTTGGACCAATCACCAGGAGACAATGAGTTCCTTATTTCCGCAACCAGCAAATCTGGACTTCAATTCCCAGAATTCCCCAGACTGAGGGCAAGTTGAAATCCCCTCCTCCTAATATTGGTGAGATGGAGATGATTTGCAGAAATGGATTCAGGTTACAGAAATCTTAAGAAACAGTTTGAGGGTGGAAACCATAATCTAAGGAGGTGGGAGCTCCTGTTTGTTGGATTCATTCAAGGTGGAAGCTGGATTTCTTTGTGTCTGGGATAATTTAGTGTGGATTCCTGTCCTGAGAAAGGGGTCAGACTAAATGACCTCAAGGATTTTTTTTAAAAATAAAAGAGATTATCTGAAGCATCTCTTCCACCTCTAGAAGCCTGTTAAAAATGGATTAACTAACTGATCTCAGATGCAGCAGGCATATTTACACAGTGGAAAGCTAGTATCACAAATTTATTTTATTTTATTTATAACACATTTATATACTGCCCTTCTCCCGAAGGACTCAGGGCAGTGTACAGCCAATTATAACACACTACACTTTACAAAAGTTAAAAGAAAATTAAATATATTAAGGCTGCACTAAAATTTATACCCAAGCCCAATAAATTACAATAGAAAAAACCCCAAATTTAAAACCCCAAAATTTAAAACCCCAATATCTAAAATTACACTTTAAAACTCCCATTTAAAATCAGCCCAGGCCGGCCTGCTCAAAGAGCCAAGTTTTCAGCGCACGTCTAAATGCTCTCAGGTCGGCGGTCTTACGTAGCTCAGGAGGCAACCCATTCCAGAGGGTGGGTGCCCCCACAGAGAAGGCCCTGTTCCTCGGGGTCACCAGGTGGCACATAGATGCCATCGGGACCCGAAGGAGACCCTCCCTGTGGGAGCGCACGGGTCGGTGGGAGACTACCGGCAGAACGCGGTCTTGCAAATACTCTTTGAAAATCGATATATACAGGCAAAACTTGGTACTTTGAGGTTTGTTGTTTCTTTTAAATCTGTTGATTGATTAGAATTGGAGTCCTGTGACCATGACAGTCCTCAAATTTGCAAGAAATGATTTAAGTTCCCGTAATTGCCACATTTTGCACAATATCCTGCTTGTTTGCAGCTTTCTTCAGAAACCAATGACAATGCATAGAACGCGTGAGAAGGTACCTATGTTAATTTCCACCCATTTCATTTATATTTATCACCGTGATGTTTTATATTTTCGTTTTTATCTGATAAGGTGCCCATAATCACTTGCTAGCAAGATGAGAGGCATATACATTTAATAAATTAATTAATTAAAATATCTTTCATCTAAACAACCATATCTGCCTAGCCCAGGTCCTTGGGGGTATAGAAAGCTGGAGAGTATGATCCGTGGAGTTGTACAGAAAGGTTTGGAGGGATCAGATAGCAAAACCATCAAAATATTTCGTTTTCCAGATGTACCAAAATGGATGACCACTAGGGGTCGCCAAGGAGTTCAGATTTTCTGTGCATCTCTTTATTGCCATCTTGAGGACATCTGGTTATTGCAGCTTCTTTTTTTTTAACTTTAGGCAGGGAGTCCTCCACTGACAACCACAATTGAGTGCAACGTTTCTGTTGCTAAGGGAATCATTGGTTCAGGGAATTTTGCCCCATTTTACAACCTTTCATGCCACCGTTGTTAAGTGAATTGTTGCAGTTCTTAAGGGAGTAACAGGGTTGTTAAGTGAATCTGGCTCCCCCATTGACTTTGCTCGACGGCAGGTCGCAAAAGGGGACCCCAGGATACTCCCAACCGTTATAAATACGAGTCAGTGGCCAAGTGTGTGAGTTTTAATCACGTGACCACAGGGATGCTGAAACGGTTGTAAGCGTGAAAAACGCTCATAAGTCATTTTTTTCTAGCGGGCGTTGGAACTTGCAACGGTCACTAAGCGAACGGTTGTAAGCTGGGGACTACCTGTATTTCACGTCATTTAACATGAAGCCTCCTTCCCAGTGTGAAGATTGGTCATAAGTCACTGTTTTCAATGCTGGTTGTAACGTCGAATAGTTGCTAAATGAACTATTGAAAGTGAAGGACTACCTGCACCAAACTGGATGACCAGAAGGGGTCAGCAAAGAGTTGAGATTTGCTGTGTGTCTCTTTATAGCCATCTTGAGGACCTCTGGATATTGCAGTTTCCATATTTTCTTTTTATTTATTTATTTATTTATATAGGCTCACTGGCATGGATCGTGTTCCCCCGAAAATAAGACCCTGTCTTATATTTTTTTCCCACTAAAAAAAAGGCACCAGGTCTTATTTTTGGGAGAATGTCGTCCACTGACTAACCTCACTTGCTTGCGTTATCCCCAGCCTCCTTTTCGCTGTCAGAGCCCTTCTGGAACTTCTTCTGTGGCCAGCAAGGCTTTCCTGAAGGCCTCTGCATCCGATAAGAGAGTTCTGGATCGATCCAGAGCTTTGTTCTCAGCTCCAGAGGCCTTCAGGAAAAGCCTGGCCAGCCTCACCGGCTGCAGGAGAAATGGGCCGGCCAGGCAGGTGTCTGGGGGTGCCAGGCCTGGCTACAACTGTCCAATGGGAAGTAGTAGGAAGCTCTACTACCCCCCCAATCCCCACCCTAGCTTAATCTTTACTCGTCCACTCTGGAGTGGGCAGGATCTTAATCAGGGCTTATTTTTGGGGTAGGGCTTATATTGGGCATAGGTATAAAAATCAAGCTAGGCCTTACTTTCAGGGTAAGTTGTATTTTCAGGAAAACAAGGTAATACTTTTGCCAATGATTCTTCTTCTCTCATTAAAAACAGGGCCAGGCCACTTTAGTATCCTAGAACCTCCTGAATATCCATTTTTCCCCCCACTAAAGCAGTGTTTTTCTACATTGGCAACTGGAAAATGGATGGACTACAACTCCCAGGATTCCTCAGACAGGCTGGCTAGGGAATCCTGGGAGTTGTAGTCCACCCATTTTCCAGTTGCCAACCTTGAGAAACACTGCACTAAAATCTTCAAAATGCAAAAGACTGTTTTTACAGGTAGGTTAAAGGGACTATTTCCGGGGGATTCGCAGTGAATGCAGAGGCTTTGCGAAACTTCCTGTTTAGCTGCTGCTTAACTCCTCAACCATTTGGTACCATGTTAAGCAAACAAGACAATTAAAACTAAATTTAAATAGTCAGAGAGGGCTGTCTGGGTATTACCCAACCCATTCAGGAATGCGGTCCTTGTGTCATCATACAAGGATGCAACCTTCACACCGCTGAAAAACCCTTTGGGGGTGCTGTGTCTGGGTGTTAGCCAAGGTTGTATGAATATTATTGTGGGTTCTATCTGGGCTCTAATCATTCGAAAAGGGTTTGTATAACTGTGTCTTCTTCCTCTTCCTCTTCTTCTTCTAGTTCTTCTCCTCCTCCTTCTTCTCCTTTTCTTCTCCTCCTCCTCCTCCTCTTCTTCTCCTCCTCCTTTTCTTCTCCTTCTTCTTCTCTTTCTTCTCCACCTTCTCCTTCTCTCTTATATTTATTAAACATGATACTCAGTCAACTGAACATTTAAAAATGTATCACAAATATCCTCCTTCTACTTCTTCTCTCTTTTATTCATTAAACATGAAATTCAATCAACTGAACTTGTATCTGAACTGTAACTGAATTGTATCACAAATCTTCTCCTCCTCTTCCTCCTCCTCCTCCTCCTTCTTCTCCTTCTCCTTCTTTTCTTCTTCTTCTTCTCCATCTTTTCCTTCTCCTTCTCTCTTTTATTTATTAAACATGATACTCAGTCAACTGAACTTTTAAAAATGTATCACAAATCTTCTTCTTCTCCTCCTCCTCCTCCTCCTCCTCTTCTTCCTTCTCTTCCTTCTCCTCCTTCTTCTTCCTATTTGTATTCCTATTACTACTATTATTGGTATTGGTATTATATCATCATCACTAACATTAGTTTATTATAATAGTTTATAATAAATAGTTATAATAAATAAGCTATAATAAATACTTTATTATCAGCCTCTCTTCTCAAAAGGCAACAGAAACCTGCACTGAAAGTCTTCCCAGCTGCACACAAAGCACTCCACAGGTTTGCAGGTAGTCCTCGACTTACGACCACAACGGAGCACAACATTTCTGTTGCTAAAGCAAGACAGGCGTTAATCGAGTTTTGCCCCATTTTACAAACTTTCTTGCCACTGCCGTTAAGTGAATCGCTGCCGTTGTTAAGTTAGTCAGAAAGTTGTGAAGCGAAAATTGTGTCCCCGTTGCCGTTGCTTGTCAGAAGGTCGCAAAAGGGGATCACTGCGACCGTCGTAAACATGAAGCAGCTGCCAAGCGTCCGAATTTGGATCCCGTGATCACAAGGGTAACAGCCGTAAGTGTGAAAAATGGTCACAAGTTACTTTTTTCAGTGCCTTTTTAACTGAAACGGTCACTAAAAGGATCGTTATAAGTCAAGGACTCCCTGTAGTTGATGCATCGTTGGGTAGAAGGGAAAGGCTGGATCTCATTGAGTACAGATAGTTCTCGACTTGTGACCAAAATTATGACGGATCCCCCACAAAGGTATTTGCAACGTGATTCTGAAGTTACGATGGCCAACCCATCCCCACCCCCTGTGGTCATAGCACGGCTTTTGGGGCACTTGGCAATTGGTCGGCATTTATGACCGTCCGCCATATCCCATGTTGAGTGAACCAGGCTCAATAGCAGGAACTGGGAGGGGGATCTTGGAGTCTTAGTGGACAACCAGCTAAATAGGAGCCAGCCGTGTGCAGCAGCAGCCAAAAAAGCCAATGCAATCCTAAGTTGCATTCACAGAGGGATACAATCAAGATCAAGGGAGGTGCTAATACCACTCTATAAAACCTTAGTAAGACTGCAGCTAGAGTACTGCAATCAGTTTTGGTCACCACATTATAAAAGAGATGTTGAGGCTCTAGAAAAAGTACACAGAAGAGCAACCAGGATGATGAGGGGACTGGAGGCTAAAACATATGAACAACGGTTGCAGGAATTGGATATGTCTAGTTTAATAAAAAGAAGGACCAGGGGAGACATGATAGCAGTCTTCCAATATTTGAGGGGCTGCCACAGAGAGGAGGAGAGGGTCAAGCTATTTTCTAAAGCGAAAGAAAGAAAGAAAGAAAGAAAGAAAGAAAGAAAGAAAGAAAGAAAGAAAGAAAGAAAGAAAGAAAGAAAGAAAGAAAGAAAGAAAGGAAGGAAGGAAGGAAGGAAGGAAGGAAAGAAAGAAAGATAGATAGGAGAAAAAAAGGAAGGAAAGAAAGAAGAAGAAGGAAGGAAGGAAAGAAAGAAAGAAAGAAAGAAAGAAAGAAAGAAAGAAAGAAAGAAAGAAAGAAAGAAAGAAAGAAAGAAAGAAAGAAAGAAGGAAGGAAGGAAGGAAGGAAGGAAGGAAGGAAGGAAAGAAAGAAAGAAAGAAAGAAAGAAAGAAAGAAAGAAAGAAAGAAAGAAAGAAAGAAAGAAAGAAAGAAAGAAAGAAAGAAAGAAAGAAAGAAAGAAAGGACATCTGAGTGAATCATGAATGGACAGAAAACATGTCTAGTTAGAGGAAAAGAAAGATAGAGGTGACAAGATAGCAGATTTCCAATATCTCAGGGCTTGCCACAAAGAAGAGATGTAAAAAAGAGATTGAGACTCTAGAAAAAGGGAAGAGAAGAGCAACCAGGATGAGGAGGGGAATGGAGACTAAAAAGAACGGTTACAGGAATTGGTCCTTGGCTACTAGGGAAGAGAAGGACCAGGGGAGACAGGAGAGCAGCTTTCCAATATTTGAGGGAGGGGCTGCCACAGAGAGGAGGAGGAAGGGATCAAGCTATTTTCCAAAGCACCCGAAGGCCAGACAAGGAATAATGGATGGAAACTGACCAAGGAGAGATTTAACCTGGAAATAAGGAGGAATTTTCTGACTGAGAACAATCAACCCATGGAACAAAAGTTGCCTTCGGACGTTGTGGGAACTTCATCCCTGGAGGCTTCCAAGAAGAGACCGGACTCCCATCTGTCAGAAATGGTGTAGGGTCTCCTGCTTAGGGGTGGGGTTGGACTAGATGACCTACAAGATCCCTTCCAACTCTGGTTATCTGTTATCTGTTCTGTTCACGCAACCACAATTTACAACTACAATTTTACAATCGGTTTTTAGAAGAACTGCCCAACGAGTTTCCTTAACCAGCCGTACACTGCAAAATGGTTGTAAAACCAGCTCAGTAACCTGATGACCTTTTTTTACAGCCATCCTGACTTATGACTGCAATAGGCGGGCAAGCTACAGGCAATCCTCGACTTACGGCCACAACGGAGCCTACCTTTCACATCGCTAAGTGAGAAATCAAGTGAGTTTGGTCCCATGGTACAGCTTTTCTCGCCGCGTTGGTTAAGCGAATCCCTGCGGTCCTTAAATTAGTCACACCGTCCTTAAGCGAATCCGACTTCCCCTCCCCCTTGACTTCGCTTATCAGAAGGTCGCTAAAGGGGATCGCAGGACATCACAACTGTCATAAATGTGAATCATTTGCCAAGCATCTGTAAATCACGTGACCGGGGACGGACAGACGGACGCTGAGATGGTCGTAAGTGTGAAAATTGGTCACAAGTCACTTTTTTCAGTGCCGTTGTAAACCTCGAATGGTGTCTATACAAATCGTTCAAAGTCGAGGACTATCTGTATTTAGAAGCAGTCCTTGAGTTCCGATTGTAATGGGAAAGCAAGGACTGTTTGTAAATAAATACTTTTCTCCCATGGATTTCAGCGTGTTGCTGTTCCATCTTCTGGCTTTTACCGGGGATTATGGGGAATGTGATGAAACCCAACACCGTCTGAATGACGCCGGGCAGAAGAAGAGACTTAATTTAGTTAGGACTAATATTAGATGTCACTCATTAAAATGTTTGGCTATCAAAACCTTCACCCTGCCAGCAAAAAGTCACATATTAAACCGAGATTTCTCGACACAGAATGTTACTTAACATGGAACAGATTTTACCAGTGGTTAGAGATAAAGAGGTGGAAATTAGATGCAACCCAACAGGACAGACACAGACTCCAGAGAGGAATTAGGACTGCAGAAAAAACAATGGCTACCAACTTGCCTTCCATGCACAAGTCAAAAAGAGGGCTGTGAAAATATCTCCAGACCCCTCACATCCTGGACATAAACTGTTTCAACTCCTACCCTCAAAACGACGCTATAGAGCCCTGCACACCAGAACAACGAGACACAAGGACGGTTTTTTTCCCCGAACGCCATCACTCTGCTAAACAAATAATTCCCTCAGCACTGTCCAACTCTTTACAAAATCTGCACTACCATTCCTATTCATCTTCTCATCACTCCTTATCACCCATCTCCTCCCACTTGTGACTGCATGACTGGACTGTAACTTTGTCACTTGTATCCTTATGATTTATATGGACTGTTTTCTAGTATGATTTAAATTTGTACCTTATGATTCTTGATGAATGTATCTTTCCTTTTATGTACACTGAGAGCATTTGCACCAAGACGAATTCCTTGTGTGTCCAATCACACTTGGCCAATAAAGAATTTTTCTATTCTAAAAAAAAAAAAGAAAATTTATTACTATGTAAGAATGAAATATTAAAGATGATTTATAATTATAAATATGCCAATATAATCAACAGAATTACAAATAAGCTAATACAAAGAGAAATCTATTCTGTTACACTATTATTATTCTTATCAGTGTATATGTTAATATTTCTGTTTGGGTTTTTTTTTCTTTGTTTTTCTGGAAATACTACGCCCTGACAATACACTGTATTCAAAATGTTTACAAATTTATATATATATATATATATATATATATATATATATATTTGTTTTCGGAGATTTTCGCGGGTATTTGTATGTGGATCTTTGGTTCTTCGGGTTTTCTCCCGCGTAGAGTTGGAAATATTTCCAACTCTACGCGGGAGAAAACCCGAAGAACCAAAGATCCATATATATATATATATATATATATATATATATATACTAAAAATAAACCAAGATTTCTGTGAAATCCACCAACTGCCCAAAATACTTCTGAGTATCATAACTAGAATACCATTAAAACGCTTTGAAAATTGGGTGGGCTTTTTTTTTCTTTTTAAAATCGCCCAGGAAGACTAGAATATTCTTAAAAGGTTCAATATTTTAGAAGAGACAGTGGTAGATATGGAAAGTTCCAGATATTTAACATTAAAATATTAAACATTTTAATATAGTTTTTAAAAGACAGCTATAGATACGGCTGGAGAATTCTGGATGTCGAATTCCACATATTTTCAAGGTGCCAGACTTGAAAAATGCAGCTCGAAACGCTTTGAAGGACAAGAAATGGGAAGAACAAGAAATGGGGAATTTTTTTTTTTTCAGATTAACTCGTGTCTTATAACAAAAAACAGTAACTCTAAAATACTTCGATGTATAACCACAACTGAGCTCAAAATTTCCATTGTTAAGCGGGACAGTTCTTAAGTGAAGTTTGCCCCACTGTACAGCCTTTCTTGCCACAGTTATTAAGTGAGTCACTGCAGCTGTGAAATTAGTAAGAAAGTTGTTGAGTGAATCTCGCATGCCTATTGACTTTGTTTTGTTCAACAGGTCGCAAAAGGGATTCACGTAACGGTCATAAGTGTGAGTGACCCCGGGACACTGCAACTGTCGTAAACATGAACCGGCGGCCAAGCGGTCTCAATTTTGATGACCTGACTATGGGGATGCTGCAACAGTTGTTAAGTGTGAAAAACGATCGTAAATGACATAGCTGCCATAAATCGTATTATAACAAAAGAAGATTAGGCGACTGGGAGGCTAAAACATATAAAGAACGGTTGCAGGAATTGGGCATGTCTGATTTAATGAAAAGAAGGACCAGGGGGGACGTGAGAGCAGGCTTCCAATATTTGAGGGGCTACCCCAAAGAAGAAGGAGTCAAGCTATTCTCCAAAGCACCTGAAGGCAGGACAAGAAGCAACGGATGGAAACTCATCAAAGAGAGAAGCAACTTGGAACTATCTATCCATCTATCTATCTATCTATCTATCTATCTATCTATCTATCTATCTATCTATCTATCTATCTATCTATCTATCTATCTATCTATCTATCTATCCATCCATCCATCCATCCATCCATCCATCCATCCATCCATCCATCCATCCATCTATCTATCTATCTGATTAGTCAATCGCTTAATAGGTACTGTATATTAATAGATATATTAATAATAGGTATGTATAAACATGGGTAAGAATACAGGAAATAGGTACAAATAATTGGGGATCATAGGACAGGGACGGTAGGCACGATGGTGCACTTATGCACGCCCCTTGCAGACCTCTTAGGAATGGACGTTCTCTCCCTTCCTTTCTCTCCTCTCTCCATTCTTTTCTCTCCTCCCTCCATTCTTTTCTCTCCTTCCTTCCTTCCTTCCTTCCTTCCTTCCTTCCTTCCTTCCTTCCTTCCGTTCTCCTTCCTTTCCCCTTCCTTTCTTCTTTCCTTCCTTCCTTCCTCCCTCCCACTCCCTCCCTCCCTCCCTTCCTTCCTTCCTTCCTTCCCTGTTCTCCTTCCTTTCCCCTTCCTTCTTTCTTTCCTTCCTTCCTCCCTCCCTCCCGCTCCCTCCATTCTTTTCTCTCCTTCCTTCCTTCACCTTCCCTGTTCTCCTTCCTTTTCCCTTCCTTCCTTCTTTCCTTCTTCCCTCCCTCCCACTCCCTCCATTCTTTTCTCTCCTTCCTTCCTTCCCCTTCCCTGTTCTCCTTCCTTCCTTCTTCTTTCCTTCCTTCTTTCTTTCCTTCCCTCTTTTATTTTTTATTTAATTTATTTCTTTGATTTGTCGATCGCTTACAAGATGATAGGTATAAGAATAACATGAGTAATAATACAGGAAATAGGTATGAATAAATGGGGACAATAGGACAGGGATGGTAGGCACGATGGTGCCCTTTTGCACGCCCCTTGCAGACCTCTTAGGAACGGGGTGAGGTCAATAGTGGATAGTTTGAGGTTAAAGGAGTGGGGGGAATTAGAGGATGTAACAACGGAGTCAGGTAGTGCATTCCAGGCATTGACCACTCGGTTGCTGAAGTCGTACTTTCTGCAATCGAGTTTGGAGCGGTTCACATTGAGTTTGTATCTGTTGTGTGCTCTTGTGTTGTTGCGAAAGTTCCTGACAGTGAGAATAATTAAGCAGTGGAACGACTTGCCACCAGAAGTTGTGGGTGCTCCATCACAGGAGGATTTTAAGAAGAGATCGGACAAACTTTTGTTTGGAATGGCGTAGGGCCCTCCAGCTTGAGCAGAAGGTGGGACTAGAGGATCTCTAAGATCCCTTCCCACTCTTCCATTGTTTGATATTTTGAATTGTAGTCTCTAGAGCCATGTTGAGATGTTGTCTTGGTAGCATTAATTCGAGGGGCATTTGCAAATGCCTTATATCATAGATCAGCCTTGGGCAGGTCCCCGTCCTATTTAAAGTCAGAGGTGAGAAAATGGTACTCTAAAAATAGTAGGAAGGGTGGGTGAGTGGGAACCAGGGAAGGGAAGAGAGGAGTGATCGAAAAAGTAGAGAGGATAGCTTTGCCATAAACCGTGGAAAAAGAAAAGCGGAATAAAATGTAAAACAGGTAATAGAATAACAGAAGGGACCTTGGAGGTCTTCTAGTCCAGCCCCTGCTTAAGCAGGAGACCCTGCACCAGGGGGTGGGATTCTACCAGTTGGCACCTATTCGCTAGAACCGGTTGTTAACCTTCTAAGCCGTTCGGAGAACCGGGTGTTAGAAGAAATTACTGGCCTAATCCTGTAAGGAAGGCAGAAAGGAAACATTCTGGTGTTGCTGACAGAAACTGCCTCTCCGTTAACCCTTATTACATTCTTGTCAGGACTAGACTTCCTGTCTCAGGAACTTCTCTGGAGTTTTTTTCCCCTCTTTTGCTGGTACTTTGCTTATGTGGAGTGACCATTCCAAGTTACAATGGCACTGAAAAAAGTGACTTATGACCATTTTTCACACTTACAACTGTTGCAGCATCCCCACAGTCACAAGAGGCCAGGCGAGGAGATGCATGCCTCGATGTGAGGGATACTGAGTTGGCCACACCCAGCCATGACCACATGACCCCCCAAGCCACATCCACCCAGTCACATGACCACCAAGCCACGCCCACCAACTCAGCCACGCCCACAGAACCGGTTGTTAAAAATTTGAATCCCACGCCTGCCCTGCACCATTCAAGGCAAATGGCTGTCCAATCTCTCCAAGGATTGGAGATTAAGATTAGATTAAGGTTTGGGGAGCAGATTATTTGGGGCAGGGGGCTTGTGGATGCAGGGCCCGTGAAGCTGTTTCTAGGGTTTTCCCTTAGGAGTGGGGGCTCTAATGCTGGAGGTTTTTAGGAAGAAGAATGGTAGAGACGGGTGGGATTCAGATTTCATAACAACCGGTTCTGTGGCCATGACCTAATTTGTGACCGTGGCTTGGTGGTCATGTGACTGGCAGGCCGTGGCTTGCTGACTGGGCATGGCTGGCCGTGGCTTGTATGTAAATATTACAAATATTTATGTAAATATTGATTTTTTTTTAATAAAAAAAGGAACAACTTTTATCCAAAATCAGGCAAAGCAGGCAGGCAGATTGAGTTGCTCACAGAATCACAGATTCACTCAGAGATCTACCTTTCTGCCATCTGCTACCTGAGTCTGCCCTGAAAAATAGAAGCTTCGGTCCTAAGGAA
Source organism: Bungarus multicinctus (assembly GCA_023653725.1). Taxonomy (NCBI): domain Eukaryota; kingdom Metazoa; phylum Chordata; class Lepidosauria; order Squamata; family Elapidae; genus Bungarus; species Bungarus multicinctus. The sequence continues at coordinate 3,415,953 of CM042850.1, forward strand.
GGTTCAGCTCTGCTTTTAGACTAGCTAGAAAGTAAGAAATCCAACCATTTCCTGCTTTCTAGCTAACCTAAATCTCCCAGCACAGAAGAACAGCTGATGGTCGGGGGAAAAAAAGAGTAAAAATAGCAACTTAGCAGGCAAGTTTGATGACATGCATGCCAGGTAAGGAATGAGGGGGAGAGGAGGGGAAGGGCCAGCCAGGGGCACGATTTGCCGGTTCTCCGAACTGGGCAGAATCATAACAACCGGTTCTATAGAACCGGTCCATCCAGGTAGAATCCCACCCCTGGGTAGAGGGCTTCCTGCCTGAACAGGGGGTTGGACTAGAAGGCCTTCAAGGTCCCTTCCAGCTCCGTTAGTCTATTATTTTGTTATTAATAAATTGGATCTGATCCACAGAGGAAGAGCAAGTGGAGAAGAGGGTACAACTGGCCGAAAGCATGAAATTGACAGCTTTGGTTAAGGAAAAGGTGTGGATTAAACACATGATGGAAAATGTCTCGTGGCCCCTTTTTTCCCATGAAAGGGGGAAACAGAAACGAAATTAGGATTTGTGGGTTTGATGATTGGAAACAATAGGAGATGAAAGAAAAAAATGACATATATCCAATGTACATTTATGTTTCCTTGTCTTTTTCCTGCACTTTTGGTTTCTTTCTTTCTTTCCTTCAGCTCCCCCCTCATCCTTCCCTTCCTCTCTTTCCTTCCTTCCTTCATCCTCTCTCCTTCCTTACTTTCCTCTCTTTTTTTCTTTCCTTCCCTCTTTCTTTCCTTCCTTTCTCCCTCCTTCCTTCCTTCTCTTTTTCTTTCTTTCTTTCTTTCTTTTCTTTCTCCTTCCTCCCTACCTCCATTCTTTTTTCTTTCTTTTTCTTTTCTTTCTTTCTCCCTTCCTCCTTTCTATCTCTCTCCCTCCTGTCTGTCTTTCTTTCTTTCTTTCTATCTCCCTTCATCCCTCTTTTCTGTCTGTCTGTCTTTCTTTCTTTCTATCTTCCTTCATCCCTCTTTTCTTTCTCTGTCTTTCTTTCTTCCTCCTTCTCTTTCACTCTTTCTTTCTCTCTCTCCCTCCATTCCTTCCTTGCTTCCCTCTCTTTCTCTTTTTTTCTCCTTCCATCTTTCTTTCCTTCCTTCCCCCTCTCCTTCCTGCCTTTCTTCTTTGTGCCATTCCTTCATTCTTTTTTTCCTTTCTCCTCCCTCCCTGTTCTTTCTTTCTTTTGTTTCTGTCTTTCTTTCCATCTCCCTCCCTCCTTTCTGTCTTTCTTTCTGTCTCCCTCCCTTCTTTCTGTCTTTCTTTCTTCCTCCCTCCCTTCTACCTTCCTTTCTTTCTACCTCCCTTCCACCTTTCTTTCTTTCTTTCTTTCTTTCTTTCTTTCTTTCTTTCTTTCTTTCTTTCTTTCTTCTTTTCCTTCCTTCCTTTCTCTCCCTCCCTCCCTCCCTCTATTCCTTCCTTGCTTCCCTCTCTGTTCTCTTTTTCCTTTCCTTTCCTTGTCTTTCCTTTCTTTCCTCTCCTCTTTCTCCTCTTTCCCTTACTTTAAATACCAGCTTTTGTGCCTTTTCCTCCTCCTTGCCTGAACGTTTAACGAAGGAGTTCTCATAAAAGGAAGCCCCGTGCCCAAGAGTCAGCCGGAATGCGCCCAGAGGCCATCCGAAACACGTCGCGCCCGGTTTGGTTCAGCAATCTGTTACACATCGTAAGCCCTCCCCCGCCCCAACTTACCCTTCCAGGGTTCCCGAGGTGCCTCTCAAGCGGCTTGGCACCCTTTGGGGTCCATCTGCGACCCTCCACCAAGGCGGCTGCCTTCCTTTCAACTCCTCTGGAACTCCCTTGTTTTGTCCTCCTTGGAGATGTGGCTCCAGCCAAAGCCGCCTGTTCACAGCAGATTCCCACTGCAACGCGGCTGGTGGTGGTGGTGGTGAAAGAGGAGAAGAAGAGGAAGGAGGAGGAGGCGTGCCCGATGGTGCCTGCCCGGGCCAACCCTTGCCTGCATGGGCCCAGAAGGGAGGGCACGGCAAAGAGCCGCTCTTCCCCCCCCCTCTCCGCCCCTCCCTTGCTCAACTCCAAAGCAAAGTTGGGACAAAACTTTGGGGAAAACTTTTAACCCTTGTTCAGAGAAAGGAACAGGATCTAAAGTCCAAAGCGACTCCTCGCTGCCCCCAGCTGTCCATGCCCAGTACTGACTCTCCCATTCGACTCCCAGGTGCCTTTTTTTCCCCCAAGAGGCAACTAGACTTTCTGGTTTTTCTTTGAAGGCGTTTCCCCTCTCACCCGAGGAGCTTCTTCAACTCTGAGCTGAAGACGTTTTGCTTCTCATCCGAGGAGCATCTCCGACTCTGAGCTGAAGACGTTTCGCTTCTCATCCAAGGAGTTTCTTTGGCTCTGGGCTGAAGATGTTTCGCTTCTCATCCAAGGAGTTTCTTCAATTCTGAGCTGAAGACATTTCGCTTCTCACCCGAGGAGCTTCTTCAACTCTGAGCTGAAGACGTTTCGCTTCTCATCCAAGGAGTTTCTTCAACTGAGCTGAAGAAACTTCTTGGATGAGAAGCGAAATGTCTTCAAAAGAAAAATCAGAAAGTCCAGTTGCCTCTTTAAAAAAAAGCACATTTGGGACAACTAGGACTTGGGATGATGGAGAATCTCCATTAGACATCTCTTATTCAACGGTTTTCAACTTTATCCAGTTTGAACTACATGGACTTCAACTCCCAGAATCCCCCAGCCAGCTACACTTCACCTTTAAGACTTGTGAATTCCCCATGGGGGGCTGGGGAATTCTGGGAGCTGAACTCCACACCCTTCAAAGTGGTCAATTTAGAGAAATAACTGCTCTTATTCAAAGGCGTGAAAAAACTGACCTTTGTAAGTTGAAAAAAAAAAACCCCACCCAAAATGAAAATTTCACCCCTTTGAGCTTTTGGTGACTTTTGTCAAACCCTCCTGAAATTTTTGCCCTGAGTGAGACAGGAATTCAGTCCATCCTTGACTTATGACCATAACGGAGCCCAGGATTTCAGTTGCTAAGTGAGTCACACCTGATTTTACGACTCCACCCCCCCCCATTGTTAATCTAGTTACTGCCGTTGTTAAGTGAGTTGCATTGCCGTTAAGCGAATCCAGCTTCCTCCCTTGATTTGGCTTCTGGGAAGCTAGCAAGATCCTGGGATCCCAGGATGCTTCCACCGTTGTCGTTACACGTCAGTGGCCCGGTGTCTGGATTTTTACTGTGTGAGACAGGTGGGAATAGAGTGACAGTCGTTAAGTGTGAAGATTGGTCACGAGTCACTTTTTCCAGGGTTATTACAAGTTCACAGCGGCAGCTAAATCAACCGTTGTACTTACCTGTCCCGGAATGGACACTTGGAAGTTTCCAGAAATGGGCATTTATTGATGAAATAAACTTACAAACCCGACTCAGCCTAGAAAGTTCGTTGTTAAGGGAGCTATGGCTGATTTTACAAGCCTTTTTTTTGGCCAGTGTTATTAAGCAAATCCATGCAGTTATTAAGTCAACCAGGAGGTCATGGAGTGAAGTTTAAAACACTATATTTGCAGGGGTATCCAACCTTGGGCACTTTAAGACCCCTGGACTTCAACGCCCAGAATTCCCCAGCCAGCTTGCTGGCTGGGGAATTCTGGGCGTTGAAGTCCAGGGGTCTTAAAGTGCCCAAGGTTGGATACCCCTGCCATATTAAGAGTGACATTGTGGGTGGGCCCTGATTGTCTTCCTTTCTGGCCATCTTTAGCAAGGCCAAAAGCTCATCCCAAACCAACAGGAACGCCTGCAAATGATTCAGACTGTTTTCTCATTCAGGAAAGAAAAATTGCAATTTGTGAAGCTTTGGTTACTTAAGTTGTAAAGTTCCCGGGTTTGGACATCTGCACCCTGTACCTTTCCAGACAAATGGCTGTTTAGCCTCTTCCTGAAATCCTCCAGTGATGGAGCACCCACAACTTCTGATGGCAGGAAGTTCCACTGGTTAATTGTGTTCGCTGTCTGAATGCAGCCGCTGTGTTGTATTTTATGTATTCTCTCTCTTTCCCTTTCTCTCCCTCCCTCCATCTCTCCTTCTTTCTCCCTCTCCTTCCCTCTCTCTCCCTCCTTCCCTCCCTCCTTTTTCACCCTCCCTCTCTCTCTTCCTCTCTTTCTCTCCCTCCCTCCCTCCTTTTTTCTCTCTCTTCCTCCCTCCTCCCTCTCTCCCTCTCCCTCGGTCTCCCTCCCTCTCTCTCCTTCCCTCTCTCCTTCCTTCTCTCCCTCTCTCCCTCTTTCTCTCCCTCTCCTTCCCTCCCTCCCTCTCTCTCTCCCTTTCTCTCCCTCCCTCCTTTTTTCTCTTCCTCCTCCCTCTCTCCCTCTCCCTCCCTCCCTCTCTCTTTCCCTCTCTCCTTCCTTCCCTCCCTTTCTCTCCCTCCCTTTCTCTCTCCCCCCTCCCTCTCTCTTAGCTTAGCATTCAAACTTGAAGTGTAGAATTGTGCTTTGAACATGTGTACCTAGTTTTAACCTAATCCTTTTATGTTCTCCAGAATGATCATGCATCCGGACAAACAGACAAACATTCCTAAATGTGGAATGGCAAATGGGTGGGCCAACCCCTCCCTTTATATCCCTGAGTTACTTCTGGTTTATTTTAAGGTTGACTCTCGGCTGCCCTGTGAGCAAAGCTCCATTTCTGCGTTCTGGAACAAGGCCTGGAAAAACTGGTTCGCGGAACCCTTCAGCCTCCAATGGAGGCCGGTCTGATGAAGGCGTCAAATAATGGGTCACCTCACCTGTGGGATTACCTTGAAAGGTATCTGGCCCAGCCCAGTGTTCAGAATTGTAATTGGGGAACAATTAATTCTAGAGTAGAGGAAATGAGATTGTTCTTGGCATCACCAAGGCTAAAGCATTCCAAGTTCAAAGAATAAAAGCCAGCTAAAAATAGCCACCCCTTCTGTTTTTTAGAAGGTTGGCATCCTAAAACCGCCATCAAGACTTTTGTCAAGCAATGATGGGGTGTTGCTGTTCCATGTTGTTGCTTAGGATCTATACATCGTTAATTTTTCCAACCTTGCAGCTTTAAGATGAGTGGACTTCAACTCCCAGAATTCCCCAAGCAGCTACTTTTTCCCTGGGGTACCTTCATTCAAAAGGTGGCAAGCAGTCCCTAGAACCCACCTGTCCCTTCCGTTATTACTACTCACTGGAGCATGTTCTACAGCAGAGGTCTCCAACTTTGGAAACTTTAAGGCTTGTGGACATCAATTCCCAGAATTCCTCAGCCAGCAAAGCAAGGACTCCTGCTCCAAGAGGCTGCAAAGACTCATTTCTGGCGGAGTTTGGGGGAGAGAAAGAAAGACTTTGCTGCTTCTGCTGCTTTCCTTGCATGAAGCCAAAAGTCTCTCTCTTTCCCCCTGAGAACGGAGCTGGAAACGGTATCCTGCGATCCCAAATATAGAATGATCAATCGGTAGGAAAACAGGGTGGGGGATTTTCCTGCCGACTTTTTTTAGGATTTTCTGGTCCGCGGGATTTACAATTATGAGTTTGATGGTCCCTAAGCTCCAAAAGGTGGGCGACCCCTGTTCTAAAGTAGCGTTTCCATCCTCAGCTCCTTTAAGAGGTATGTACTTCAACTCCCAGAATTCTCCAGTCCATGCATGCAAGGGTTGGGGGGATTCTGGGAGTTGTAGTCCAAATATCTTAAAAGCATTGAAATTAAAACAAAAAACATTGCTCCAAGTTACTCCTCTGAAACTTCTGACGCACCACTGCTGCCATTTAATCAGGGAGAAACATCACCCAGCTCCTTCCGTGAACTTTAACAAAAATGTGCACAAACAATGGTGCTTGAGGAAAGGTTTTGGATAGAGCGAAGCTCCTCCTTTGCATTGATGTAACATTTCTGCCTGTGGAAGGCGGAGAAGCAATATCAATTTTTAATTGCCTTCCTCTTCCGCCAAAGGTGTATTTATTAAACCATGTTTGTTTCAGACCTTTTTCCGGGAAGTATTTTTATTTGCATAAACACCCTGCGAAGTACAGTTGGTTTAAACCTTGCAGTCAACTTTCTTTTTGGGCTGGGCTGAGCTGTCTGGACTAGACTAGACTAGAGGAGACGAGATGAGACAAGACAAGAAAAAAATGCAGAATGGAATAGAATAGAACAGGGTAGAATAATGTAGAGTATAGGATAGGGATAGGAATTAATAGAATAGAATAAGAGAAAAAATGCAGAATAGAATATAGAAAAAATGCAGAATAGAATAGAAAAAAATGCAGAATAGAATAGAGAAAAATGCAGAAGAGAAAAGAGGAAAAAATGCACAAGAGAATAGAACAGAATAGAATAATATAGAGTATAAGATAGGGAATAGGAATTAATAGAATAGAATAGAGAAAAAATGCAGAATAGAATAGAGAAAAATGCAGAAAAGAAGAGAACAGAACAGAATAGAACCCTACAGTTTGAAGGGACCTTGGAGATCATCTAGTCCAGCCCCCTGCTCAAGCAGGAGACCCCATACCATTTCAAACGAATGCTTGTCCAATCTTTTCTTGAAAACCTCCAGTGTTGGCGCACCCACCATTTCTGGTGGCAAGCTGTTCCACTGGTTAATTGTCCTCACTGTTATGAAATTCTTCCTTAGTTCTAGGTTGCTTCTCTCCTTGATGAGTTTCCACCCATTGCTTCCTGTCCTGCCTTCAGGGGCTTTGGAGAATAGCTTGACTCCCTCTTCTTTGGGGCAGCCCCTCAAATACTGGAAGGCTGCTCTCATGTCTTCTCCTCTCTTCCTTGTAGCCTTCCGTTTTCGTTGCATTGTAATTCTGTGAAGCGGTGAAGCGAGCTGTGCCCGATATTACAATCTTTCTTGCCAGAATTGTTAAGTTGAGTCACACGGTCGTCGTGAAGTGAATCTGGCTTCCCCATTGACTTGGCTTGTCAGGAGGTCGCCAGAAGGAATCACATGACCCCCCAGGGACATAGCAACCATCATAAATCTGAGTCAGTGGCCAAGCCTCTAAATGTTCATCCCATGACCCCGGCTGGGCATGCTGCAGGGGTTGTAAGTGTGAAAAACGGCCATAACAAGTCCCTTCTTTCAGGGACATTGAACGGTCACTAAACAGACGGTTGTAAGTCAAGAACTACCTGTACTCATCCAGCGAGTAATTCAGGACGCAACGGAGTTGCTCTCGACGGTTGAGAAGAAACCCCTTCTTTCAAACCGCAATTATTTGAACCGCCACTGCAAAAGGAACGCTGGCTTCCCTTTTCTTTGAAAAAAACACACAACGTTCACACAATGACTTTCACTTCTGCAGGCTTTCACACACACAACTCCCACCGTTGTTTTGCACTCATTATTTTTCTTTTAATTTTTTCCCCCCTATTTCTTGCTATCCTGGGTCGTTTTATCCATTCATTGCACAGGATAGGAAACCCAGCCCTTCAGATGGGCAAAATCCAGGATTGGAATTCCTTCCTCACTTTACATGCCTGTTTTTGTTTTTTTTAAAGGACGTTCACACAGTTTCTCCATCAGCTAGGAGAGATATTAACAGAGTTGGAAGGGACCTTGTAGGTCATCTGGTCCTATTTTTTTCCCCCTGTTGTGTGGAACGTGAAGAAAGCAACAATGTTTTGCAAACTTTGTTTTTCCTCTGATTGGGGAGGGAGGGAAACATCCCATGCACTAAGAGCCATCAAAGTGGATACAAAAAAAATTAAGTCAGAATATTATAGAAATATTATAGAAATAGAAGCCTTGAGCTGGAAGGGACTTCTGAGGTCTTCTAGTCTGAACCCTCTGCCCTGTCCTTATACCAGAGGTCTCCAAACTTGGCCACTTTAAGACTTATGGACTTCAATTCCCAGAATTCTCCCCAGCCAGTATAGCTTACTCTCTTGCGATCCCTTCCTCTGCAATCTCTCTCCACTTTAGGAGGTTAAGAGAAAAAAGAAACAGACACGGCTGGCTGAGGAATTGTGCCTCCCATCCCTGTCTTATTGTCCCCAATTATTCGTACCTATTTCCTGCATTCATACTCATGTTCTTATACCTATCATCTTGTAAGTGATTGACAAATCAAATAAATCAAATAGTTTGGAGAAAAGAAAAGAAGGACTAAGGTGACATGAGAGCAGTATTCCAGTATTTGAGGGGCTGCCCTAAAGAAGAAGCAGGTCAAGCTATTCTCCAGTGAAGGCAGGACAAGAAGCAACAGATGGAAACTCATCAATGAGAGAAGCAACCTGGAATTAAGGAGAAACTTCCTAACAATGAGGACAATTAACCTTGCCACCAGAAGTTATGGGTGCTCCATCACTGGAGGTTTTTAAGCAGAGACTGGGATGGTATAGTTGTCTGGGATGGTATAGTTGAGCAGGGAGTTGGACTAGAACAGCGGTAGGGAACCTTGGCTCTTTTATCACTGATGGACTTCAACTCCCAGAATTCCTGAATGAGCCATAAAAGGTTCCCCATCCCTGGCCTACTGCTTTTTCAGTTGTGAGGGAAATCAATTTTTGATTTGAATGGGATTGTTCAATATACAAATGTCCTAATTTTTGACTTGAATGATCAATATTCTTTATATGTCCTACATTTGTATATTAAACAGTCCCATTCAAGTCAAAAATTGATTTCCCTCACAACTGAAAAACCACTAGGCCAGGGATGGGGAAACTTTTATGGCTCACTCAGGAATTCTGGGAGTTGAAGTCCATCAGTGACAAAAGAGCCAAGGTTCCCTACCGCTGGACTAGAAGACCTCCAAGTTCCCTTCTGTATTTGTGATGGTCACAGTGTTAATCTCCTTTTGTGACCTTCTCCATAGGGAAGCCAGATTCACTTAGCAACCATGTTACTAATGTAACAACGCAATGATTCGCTGAAGAACGATGGCAAGGAAGTCCATGAAATGGGGCAAAACCTGAAGAACGGTCTCGCTTAGCAACAAAAATTGCAGACTCAATTGTGGCTGTAAGTCAAGGACTATCTGTACAGAGGCAAATAAGGAAAGGCTTTTCGGATTCCCATGTCAACATTTAGGGCAGGGGTCCCCAAACTTGGCCACTTGAAGACTTATGGACTTCAACTCCCAGAATTCCCCAGCCAGCCATGAATGATAGAGTTGGAAGAGACCAGAAAGGTCATCTAAATCAGGGGTCTCCAACTTGGGCCACTTTAAGACTTGTGGACTTCAACTCCCAGAATTCCCCAGCCAGCTGTGTCTGTTTCTTTCTTCTCTTAACCTCCTAAAGTGGAGAGAGATTGCAAGGAAGGGATTACAAGAAAGTTAAGCGATGCTGGCTGGGGAGAATTCTGGGAGCTCACAAGTCTTAAAGTGGCCAAGTTTGGAGACCTCTGGTTTATGGATTTGGCACCACTGCCAGCAATTTCCTCGAATTGCATTATGACCTATTTGATGATGATGCAATAAATATCCTGTCTCGTGTTTGTATTATTCATTATATCAAGGAGTGGAAGAGCGATGCAAAAGTGGCATTTCCCACCTTACAGCTGAAGATCAAGCCCAGTATCTGTTCCCATCATCAGTTGAACAATGTCCCATGGGTTGCAGCTAGCTGGTATGCCCTTTGGGTGTGTCAATGGGCAGGATGGGGGTTGTAGTCCTCTTGATGAGTGGCCAAGGCTGTTCTTGGAAATGAAATTCTCTTCCATAGTCATCTGCAGGTGGATTCCTAAAGAGGATGAAGAAGACTATTTCTGAACGAGCTAGAGATACCGGCTTTGGTGTCGGTGGCGCAGTGGGTAGAGTGCAGTACTGCAAGCTACTTCTGCTGCCTGTCGGCTGCCTGCAATTTGGCAGTTCAAATCCCACCAGGCTCAAGGTTGACTCAGCCTTCCATCCTTCTGAGGTGGGTAAAATGAAGACCCAGATTGTTGCGGGCAAAATGGCTGATTCTGTAAACCGCTTAGAGAGGGCTGGAAAGCACTGTGAAACGGTATATAAGTCTAAGTGCCATTGCTACTCCTTCCTTCTTCTTCCCCATTCTCCTTCCTTCTTTCCTTCCTTCCTCTTCCCCTGTTCTCCTTTCTTCCTTTTCTTCTTTCCCTCCATATTGGCACAGTGGTTGAAAACGTAGTACAGCAGGCTAACTCTGCTTACTGCCAGGAGTTCAATCCTGACCAACTCAAGGTTGACTCAGCCTTCCCTCCTTCCGAGGTGGGTAAAATGAGGACCCAGATTGTTGGGGGCTGACTCTAAAAAAATGCTTGAGAGGGAGGAAGGAAGGAAGGAAGGAGGAAGGAAGGAAGGAAGGAAGGGGAAAAGAAACAGGGAGGGAGAAAAGGAAGGAAGGAAAAGGAAGAAGGGGAAAGGAAATAGAGGGAAGGAAGGAAGGAGGGAAGGAAGGAAGGAAGGAAGGAGGCAAGAGGCTGACTCTGTGAACTGCTTAGAGAGGGCTGTTAAGCACTGTGAAGTGGTATATAGGTCTAAGGGCTATTGCTATTGCTTGCTTCCTGGGGACTAAGTCGTTGTTTGTTCCTCTTGACAACGATAGCAGACGTGGTTGATCCTGACCACCTTCCAGATTGTGTTTCTGGACTTCTCAATTCAACCCACAACCTTGGAAGGGACCTCACCCTGCTGACTTTATCCAACACCAGCCAAAATCCTGTAAGGTGCTGCCATCTGGCGGGCCCCTGGTGATCCTACCTGGCCATGTTCTTAAAAGATCTCTGCGTAACAACACGTTTATTTAATCAATACATGTTTGTTTATCCCACCTTTATTATTTTTATAAATGATTCAAGTTGGTGAATACGTACCTGATACTCCTCCTCTTCCTCTTTTCCCCACAACAACACTGTGAGGTGGGTTGGGCTGAGAGAGAGAGAGAGAGAGTGCCACAAAGTAAGCTAGTCGGTTTTCATACTGAAGCCGGGACTAGAACTCACCGTCTCCTGGAGATTGGCCAGTCACCCAGCTGGCTTTCATGCCTAAGGCGGGACTAGAAGAAGAGTGGATGAGGAAGAGGAAGCAGGAGGAGGAGAAGGAAGAAGAAGAGGAAGAGAAGGAGGTTGTGGGGTCCTTGATGCTCTCTAAGTTTGGTTGTTTTCTTGCAGATGTTGCATTACCTAACTAGGTAACACCATCAGTGCAATGATGTTACGGTCATGAACTACACCCTTCTTCTGCACTGTTCCCTTGTTAAGGTATTGATTTAATAGCTGGCCAGCTATTGTAAGGCTGCTTTAAATGCTGATGCAATGAGAATGAGTTAACAGGGTTACTGCCACTTTAAGAAGCTGTCTATACAAGGGCAGCCATTAGAAGGCTGTATCTCTCTCTCTCCTTGTGTTCTATCTCCATTATAGTTCTTGGTGCAGAGTAATGAAGAATGATTGCTTGCCTGGTATGTGCCTAACACATATATTTATGTATATAGCAGTCTTGCATATAAACCACTGTTAAAAGACAAAGGCTCTGTGTGCTGTGTTGTGCTCCTGGGTTGTCTCACAATAAGTAGTCACACTGCAAATATTCTGACATTCCTCAACGTCTCACTCCCATGCCACTGAATGATTCCTGAAAATCTCCCACCAAGGTCTGAGCCTTCTTGAAGTCAATGAAGATGCCACCTTCCGCAAGGAAATATCCTCTCCGGAATATTTCACTCCGGAAATATCGAATTGCTAACTAGAGCATACAAAACCTTTGCTAGACCAATAGTTGAATACAGCTCTTCAGTCTGGAATCCGCACTATATATCGAACATTAATACAATTGAGCAAGTCCAGAAGTATTTCACGAGAAGAGGACTACACTCCTGTGCTCACAACAGAATACCTTACACCACCAGGCTTGAGATTTGGGGCTTGGACAACCTTGAACTACCCCGCCTATGGTTGGACTTAAGTGTAGTACACAAAATTATCTGCTACAATGTCCTACCGGTCAGTGACTACTTCAGCTTCAACCACAACAATACAAGAGCACACAACAAATACAAACTCAATGTAAAACGCTTCAAACTCGATTGCAGAAAGTACGACTTCAGCAACAGAGGGGTCAATGCCTGGAATGCACTACCTGACTCTGTTGTTACATCCTCTAACCCCCAAAACTTTAACCTCAAACTATCCACTATTGACCTCACCCCATTCCTAAGTGGTCTGCAAGGGGCATGCATAAGTGCACCATCGTGCCTACCGTCCCTGTCCTATTGCCCTCATTTATCCGTACCTATTTCCTATATTCTTATTTATGTTTATACTTATATCTATTACCTTGTAAGCGATTGACAAATCAAATAAATAAATAAAATAAAAAATAAAACAAGGAAGGAAAGAAGGAAGGAGGAAGGAAGGAAGGAGAACAGGGAAGGGGAAGGAAGGAAGGAAGGAGAGAAAAGAATGGAGGGAGGAGAGTAAGGAAGGGAGAGAATATCCATTCCTAAGAGGTCTGTAAGGGGCGTGCATAAGGGCACCATCGTCCCTACCATCCCTGTCCTATGGTTCCCATTTATTCGTACGTATTTCCTATTTATTCTTATCATGTTTATATTTATACCTATTATCTTGTAAGTAAAATAAAAAATAAAATAAGCCTTTAAAACAGAGGGGTTTCTAGCAGCAAAAGTGATAGTTTTGACAGAGAGGTTACTAACTCTTAGCAAAACTATCATGAAAGTTTGTGAAGAAGTGGATTCCTAAACTGGTCAGAGATACACCCACTTCTGTTGATATTTGCTCTCCTTGACAACACAGGCAGAAGGGTCTACAGAGATTCTCAATTACCCAGATTTGATCACTTATTTGTACCCTTTGGCTACTATTAAATGTTATACCCATGATTCTTGACGAATGTGTTTTTTTTTCTTTTTATGAACACAGAGCATTTGCACCAAGACAAATTCATGTGTCCAATCACACTTGGCCAATAAAGAATTCTATTCTATTCTGTTCTATTCTATTCTCTATTCCCTTCTCTTCTCTATTCTATTCTCTATTCCCTTCCTTTCTCTATTCTATTCTATTCTCTCCTATTCCATTCTGTTCTTATTCTATTCTCTCCTATTCTATTCTATTAAAAAAATAGTTGTGGGCAACTGTAAAAGTTGCCTTCACCTAGGTGGATGCCACTACAGAGTAGATCCATCTCCTGGGTCTGCAGTATCTTTTTTCTGTTTTTATGATGGCTGTAATTGTATTATTTGAGTTCAATTGCTTTTGAGTTGTTCAATTGCTTTTGTGGGCAATTTTGCTAATTCCTGCAAATCATTAAGAGTCTTGCGATTGTGGGAGCTTCATCGCTTGAGACTTTCAAGAAGAGAATGGATTGCCCTCTGACAGAAATGGGGTAGGGTCTCTTGCTTGGGCAGGGGGTTGGACTAGAATAGATGACCTCCCACAGTCCCTTCCAGCTCTATTCTGATCGATTGAATGAATTGCAAATATGAACAGCCAAATAATTAATGCAAGAAGCATCCTTGCTTATGGCTTCACGTACTTACGGAAGGAACAGCTGTCGTTTGCAATTCAGGGTTTAATCGGGCCACCACTCAGCTTTTTGGTGGCTTATTATACAAACCACGATTAAAACAACCCTGGTTTAGCAGGATGGGGGAAAACGGCACACCGCCCCGTGCAGCGCGTCGCCGCCAGGGGGCAGCAGCGACTAGGAGCGCAATCCGTTCGTCCTGGGCGAACCAGCCCAGAGGCGCGGCACCCAATAGGAAGGCGGAGCCGTGTCGGGGGGAGTGGCCCCGCTTGCGAGCAGCCCGTTCCGATTGGCTTCCCTCAAGCCCCACCTCCCTCGCGCGCCCTGTCACGCGGCGACAGCGCGGAGCGAGAAAATGCCCTCGTTTTACTGTCTTTAATTAAAAAAAGGAACCCCCCCCCCTTAATTAACCGTTATATATATACATTTAATTCATCTCCCGGGCAAATGGGAACGGCCGGAGGAATAGTATATATAAAAAAAGCTCCCTATGACGCTCTACTGACGCGCGTCAGCATTCACACGTTCCGCGAGGTGGGGAATTGAAAGCCGGCAGGAGAATAATGGGGGAGAGGGGAAATTCCGTTAAAGCTTTCGACTCCCAGTTATTAACCGGTGGAACGGCTTGCCACCAGAAGTTGTGGGTGCTCCAACACTGGAGGTTTTTAAGAAGAAATCGGTCTGGAATGGTGTAGGATCTCTTGCCTGAGCAGGAGGCCGGACTAGGTGACCTCCAAGGTCCCTTTCAACTCTTTTGTCATTCTGAATAGCTTCCCTCAAGAAGTTGTGGGTGCTTCATCACTGGAGATTTTTAAGAGAACAGGACAGCCATTTGTCTCAAATGGCACATAAGGGGAGGGGGGCGGTCCCCTGCCTGAGCAAGAGGGCTGGACTAGAAGACCTCCGAGGTCCCTTCCAAGATCTATTCTTGACACTGAGGGAAGATGAAGCGCGTAAAAAAGCGCGGGCTTTTTTTTTTTTTTCCGGGGGGGAGGGGGAAAGGGAATGCCCAGAAAGAAGTCTCGCGCGGTTTCCCCGAGGCCTCGCACGCGCACGCGCGGGCACGCCCCCTCCCTCCCCCGCCCCGTTGCCTGCGAGGAGGCCGGGCGGCGCTAGGGATCCGCCCCCCTCCTCCGTCCGGGCCACGCCTCCCGGCCACGCCCCTCCGCTCGTTTGCCTCCGCGCCGCCGCTGCAGCTGCAGCATCGGAGCCCGGCTCGGCCCGGCGTCGCCCCCCTCCCCTCTCCGCCGCCCGCCTGGCCGTTGCCGTCGCCGTCCCGGGCGGGGAAGGATTGATGTGGAGGCCGAGAGCGGCCCCGCTGCCGCCGCCGCCGCCGCCATGCAGCCTCCGCCGAGGAAGGTGAGCGGGGAGGCGGCGAGGGTCTGGAGGCAGGGGGGGGGGGAGTTTGCCCAGCGGAGGAGCGGGATGCCGGGTCTTCCCTCGGCGCTGGCGGCTTCCCAGGAGGGAGGGAAACGATCCGGCCGGCGATCGGGAGAGGCGAGGGGGGGGGGTGTCGGGGAGAGCTCCGCGGAGGGGTCTGGGCGGGGTGGGGGGCGTCGAAGGGGTTTGGGGGGGCTGCATGGAGGAGGGGGGGCTGTAGGGCGGAGGAGGGGGACTTGGGGGGGCTGCATGGAGGAAGAGAGGGACTTGGGGTGTTGCAAGGCGGAGGAGAGGTTTTCGGGGAGCTGCAGGTTGGAGAAGGGGGCTTGGGGGGGCTGCATGGAGGAGGAGGAAGAGGGGGGGCATGGGGCTGCAGAGAAGAGGAGGGGTTTTCGGGGGGCTGCAGGGAGGAGGAGGGGGGCTTTACGGCGGAGGAGGGGGCTTGTGCTGCAGATTGGAGGAGGGGCTTGGGGACCTGCATGGAAGAAGAGGGGGTTTTGGGGGGCTGTATGGAGGAGGAGGGGGACTTGCGGGTTGCAAGGCAGAGGAGAGGTTTTTGGGGGGGCTCTGCATGGAGGAGAAGGGGGTTGCAGGCTGGAGAAGGGGGTTTGGGGGGGCTGCATTGAGGAGGAGGAGGGGGAACTTGAGGTTGCATGGAAGAAGAGGGTTTTTGGGGGGGCTCTATGGAGGAGGAAAGGGCTTGGGGATTGCAAGGGGGAGGAGGGGTTTTGGAGAGGCTGTATGGAGGGGGAAGGGGCTTCGTTGCAAGGAAGAGGAGGGGGTTTGGTGGGCTGCATGGATGAAGAGGGGGTTCAAGGCAGAGGAGGGTTTTTTGGGGGGGCTGCATGAAGGAGGCTTGGGTGAGCTGTAGGTTGGAGGAGAGAGTTTGGGGGACTGCAGGACGCGTGTCTCCCCACAGAGAGGGGGTCTTGCAGGGTCTTCAGAGGCTGGGGAGGGAGGTCAGGGAGGGGAAGGCTCCAAGATGGGCTTGCTTGAGGCTGCTCCGTGGACCTTCCCCCTCAAACCGAAAGGATGCCTCTTCCAAGGAAACCGGAACCCCCACGGTGACCTGACCCGGAGACTCACGGGGTTCCCATGCTCCAGGAGACCTGGTGGGAACGCAGCCCCTTGGTTCAAAATGCTGGGCGGGGGGGGGTCCGGTTGAAGAAGATGCTGCTTGCTGGAGAGAGGTTAGTGGTGGTGGTCCTGGCACCCCTCTTCCCTCCCCCCAGAAAGGAGCCGGAGTAGGGCCAGCTAGGATTTGAAACTTGGCTCAGTTCAGGCCGCCTTCCCCACCTCTGGGGAGGGGGGAGGGGCTTTTAGAGGTAGGGAGGGGGGATTGCAGTGCCTATCATCCTCAGCCAACCTAATGAGGGGCTGGACGACAAATCGGCTGCTCACCAAAGGCTCCCCCATTTTTTGTGATCCGAGAAGAGGGTTGGGAGTGGCCAAGGGACCAATCTGGGGTGGTGGGGATTCATCCTTGGGCTGAAGACCCCCGTATTTTCCTCCCAGGCTTCAAGGCCTTCCTTCTTGGGGGGAGGTCAAAAGAGGGGGAGGAACTGTCCGGGCGGCCTTGGTGCAACGAGGCTATTTTTAGGCTGTTTTTCGGGTCCCAGCCACGGATGGCTTGGGCCTGTCAAGACGCTTCTGTCTGGCCGGCCGTTGCAAGAAGGGGTGTGGGGTCTCCGGGAGGGCTGGAGAAGCCAGGCATGAAGACCCAGGAGACCCCATCCCTTTGCAAGCCCTCCCCCCCCCCCCAGGGAAGGGGTAGGTCTCCAAGTCTATCCATTCAACCAAGTTAGATACCCGGGTTTGTCTCTTGCATAACTAGAACCCACAGCCCGTCTTGGCCCCGTCTCTGTGTGTGTGTGTGTGTGTTGTTTAAAACAACAACAACAGCAGCCACCCACACCAGCGTGTGCCTGCGTGTTCAGACCTGGCTAAAATTCACCAGGGAAAGAGGTTTAATTTTTTTTTTTTGTCAACAAAAGGCTGGGCTGTTCAATGGGGAGGAGGAAGGGAGGGGCGAAGGAGGATGAGGAGGAGGCTGATCCTGGCTTGCCCTGCATTGGGGTTTGTTTAGTGGATCGGCTCAGCCTGGCAAGCCAACTTCTGCAGGCCGTTGGGTTTATTTCCCCTGGTTGTTTGCATGGTTGTTCTGACCCTGCTTGAGTTTCAGAGGTTGGAAGGAGGATGAGATTTGCTTGGGGACATTTCTATCCTGGCCTGTTTGGATGAAAAAAATAAAAACAAGTTTAGCCCTTCTGTTTAAAAAGAAAGAAACAGGGTGGATTTTTGTTGCGGTTGACTTCATTTGGAGGTGACTTGAGCTCATAGTAGACGACACAAGACAGGTGGTCCTTGAGCTACGACCACCAGTTGAGCCCAAAGCTTATGGTGCTTAAGTGAAGCATTTCTTAAAGTGAGTTTGCCCCATTTTACAGGTTTTCTTGCCGTGGTGGTTAAGGGAATCATTGCGCTTACTAAGGCAGTAACATGGTCATTAAGTGAATCTGGATTTTCCGTTGACTTTGCTTGCCAGGAAGGTCGCAAAAGGGGAGCAATCACGTGGCCCTGGGACTCTGCGACCGTCATAAATAGGAGCTAGTTGCCAAGCATCTGAAGTTTGACCACATGACCACAAGGATGCTGCAACAGTCATAAGGGTGAAAAACAGTCATAAGTCACTTTTTTTCAGTGCTGTTGTAACTTTAGCCACCAAATGAACTGTTGTAAGTCGAGGACTATCTGTAAGAAAGTTGGAAGGGAACTGGGAGGTCTTCTAGTCCAACCACTCGCTCCCATTGCAGGCAAGTAGCTGTCCGGTCTCTCCTTAAAAGCCTCCAATAATCCTTTGTCTGAAATGGTGTAGGATTTTCCTGCCTGCTAGGCAGGGGGTTGGACTAGAAGACCTCCAAGGTCCCTTCCAACTCTGTAATTAATCTATTCAGTTTTGGGAAGAACCACAACTTCTGAAGGCTTCTGAATGACTCAACAACCAGCTTTGTTTTCCTGTGTTTTCCACCTGGTTTTGGTTCTTCTCTCGAACACAAAAACGGTTGGGCTTTCCCCTCCTATATATAGAATGGTGTGAACGCGGCCCTCGGTTATTGCAGAAAAAAAAGGAAGTTTTTCAAAATGCCGTTTGTTAGAATGTTTTTCTATTCCGGATTCCCACACCGTGACTTTGCACCCCAGTGAGCCTGGAGATCTGATTGAAACCTGGACGATAACAAATAACAGATAATCAGAGTTGGAAGGGACCTTGCAGGTCATCTAGTCCAACCCCCCCGCCCAAGGGGAGACCCTACACCATTTCTGACAGAGGGCAGTCCAATCTCTTCTTGAAAGCCTCCAGGGATGAAGCTCCCACAACTTCTGAAGGGAATTTCTGTTCCATGCGTTGGTAGTTCTCCCTCTCAGAAAGTTTCTCCTTATTTCCAGGTTGAATCTCTCCTGGTTCAGTTTCCATCCATTATTCCTTGTCTGGCCTTTGGGTGCCTTGGAAAATAGTTTGACCCCCTTCCTCCTCTCTGGGGCAACCCCTCAAATACTGGAAGGCTGCCCTCCTGTCTCCCCTGGTCCTTCTCTTCCCTAGACTAGCCAGGCCCAGTTCCTGCAACCCTTCTTCATATGCTTATATCCTCCAGTCCCCTCATCCTCCTGGTTGCTCTTTTCTGCACTCTTTCTAGAGTCTCAACCTCTTTTTTACATCTCTTCTTTGTGGCAAGTCCTGAGATATTGGAAGTCTGCTATCATGTCCCCGCCATCCTTCTTTTCCTTAGACTAGACATGTCTTCTGTCCATCCATGATTCGCTCAGATTTCCTTCCTTCCTTCCTTCCTTCCTTCCTTCCTTCCTTCCTTCCTTCCTTCCTTCCTTCCTTCCTTCCTTCCTTCCTTCCTTCCTTTCTTTCTTTCGCTTTAGAAAATAGCTTGACCCCCCTCTTCTGTGGGGCAGCTCCTCCCTCAAATATTCGAAGATTGCTCTCCTGTCTCCCCTGGTCCTTCTCTTCCTAGACTGGGAAGTTTCTACCTGGTGAAAACAGAAAGGTTTCCTCGACTGGTTGTGGGGGG
Source organism: Bungarus multicinctus (assembly GCA_023653725.1). Taxonomy (NCBI): domain Eukaryota; kingdom Metazoa; phylum Chordata; class Lepidosauria; order Squamata; family Elapidae; genus Bungarus; species Bungarus multicinctus. The sequence goes on from CM042850.1 coordinate 3,434,854, forward strand.
AGGCAGAAAAGCAAATGATTAAACAACAAATCTGTTAAGAATGGGCATTTTCACTCGGGGAACAACTGCACATTTTGGCACTGACGGGGTCAACTTACAAACCATTCATTTAAGGACCGTTCGAAGTTGCAACGGGGCTGGAAAAATGTGACCGACGACCGTTTTTTTTTTTTGCATTTACAACCATCGCAGCATCCATGGGAGACCCCTGGTCAAAATTCAGATGCTTGACAATTGACTCGTATTTATGACGGTGGCCGTGTCCCAGGGAAGAGGTGTCACGTGATCCCCTTTTGTGACCTTCAGGACAAGCAAAAGTCAATGGGGGGAAGCCGGATTTGCTTAACGACCGTGTTCCTCGCATAACAACCACGGCGATCCACCTAACAACGATGGCAAAAAAAAGGTGGTAAAACGGGGCAAAAGTGAACAATTGCCTTGCTTAGCGATGGAAATTTGGAGCCCAGTTGCGGCCGTTAAGTCGAGGACTAGCTGTAATTTTTGAGTTCCTTGCAAAAAAAAATCTGAAGGTGTTGTTGATGGATCCTTCCCCCAGTTAACACAATTAAAAGGCAGCAACTTTCGGGAGCTTCTCAGGGCTCAAAATGGTCAGTGGGTGTGGGAGAACTTCTGCCTGTTAATAAAATAATTGGGAAAGGAGCTAGTCCTTAAGATTCCCCACCCACCCACACCCACACATTTAATATGTACTTTCCCTTTCTGTGAATCCATTACGGGTCCTTGTTCCTATTAGCTCTTGGAGGGATTTTTCCATTCTCCCCTCCACTTCTGTATTAATGATCTTGTTTTTCAAAACAGTTTCCGTCAGTTCATTTTAACTTTTTTCAGCGTTTAGGGCCTTTGAAGCGGCGAATATTAATATATAAACTTTTAACCTTCAAATAACGGCGTCTTGATGGTTGACTCTAACAAAGCACACCGAGAGGATGAAGGTTTCTCTTTGCTTTCTATTGATCTGCCTTTAAAAAGAACAAAACAGCTCGACGGACTTTTAAAAGTTGTGTTTCCTGCCCGCTGGAATTATTGTCGAGTTTGTTTCCTTTTTTAAGCGGAGGCTGGCTTCCTCTGATGCAGAGGTCACCTGAGTAAGAAGGTGACTTTTCCGCAGAGGTATTAGATTATTTGGGAACACGGAGAACGCTGCTTGCAATATCGTTCATAATGCAATGGGATTTTGCATCTCGGATTGCTCTGAGGGAGGTCAAACCCATTTCCAGTTGAAGACCTGGCTCTTTGAGCAGGCCGGCCTGGGCTGAGATAATGGTTTTAATTTTGGTCTCCATGGTATTTAAATTTTAAATTGGGGTTTTAAGGTGGGGGGGTGGGACCTGTTTAGTTTTATTTATCAGCCAAATTGGTTTAATACTTTTTTAATTTTTGTATATTTGTGGGTTTTTAGATAGGCTGTACACCGCCCTGAGTCCCCTGGGAGAAGGGCGGTATATAAATTTGATTAATAAATAAATAAATAAATAAATTTCCGTTTCCATGGATGGAAGGAAGGCTGAGTCAACCTTGAGCCGGTCAGGATCGAACTGCTGTCAGTTGGCAGAGTTAGCCTGCAATCCTGCCTTCTAATCACAGGAAGAAGCAGGCTGGGTGGACGGATGGATGGGTGGGTGGGTGGGTGGATGGATGGAAGGCTGAATCAACCTTGAGCTGGTCAGGATCGAACTGCTGTCAGTTGGCAGAGTTAGCCTGCAATACTAAATGCAAATATTAAATACAATCTTAAATACAATGTTAAATTAACACAGTGTTACAATGCAGGTAGCACTCAGCATAAAACGACAATTGAGCCCAAGATTTCTGTTGTTAAGTGAAACACTGCTTAAGTGAATTTCTCACCCCTGTTGTTAAGTGAAACACTGCAGTGGATATGTTAGTCGGCAGGTTGTTAAGTGAATTGGTCTTCCCCGTTGACTTTGCTGGACAGAAGGTCATAAGAGGGGATCAGGTGATCCCGGAATGCTGCCACCGTCATAACTATGAGTCCATGGCCAAGCGTCTGAATATTGATCACATAATCATAGGGATGCTACAAAGGTTGTCACTAGAAAACAGCCATAGTCAGGGTTATAATTTATAAGCTGTTGTAACTTTGAACCAGGGGTGAGCTGCTACCGGTTCGCCCCAGTTCAGGCGAACTGGTAGTTAATTTCTGTCTTTCGAGAAAGCTACGTCATGGCGATCCGGTTGAGGGGATGAGAGCTGTAAGGTAGCGGAACCGTAATGCAGGTGCAGTCCTCGATGTACGACCAAGGATTTTCTGTCACTCGGTGAAAACATCCGCTGAGTGAATTTTGCCCGATTTTTACCACCTGCCTTGCCGCCGTCGTTAAGTGAATCACTGCCGTTGTTAATTTAGCAACACGGTTGTTAAGTGAATCCGCCTTCCCCGTTGACTTTGCTGGTCAGAAGGTCGTGAAAGGGGGGATCACGTGACCTTGCAGACACTGTGACCGTTGTAAATAGGAATCAATTAAAGTGTCTGAATTTTGATTATGTGACCAGGGAGAAGCTGCGACGGTCGTAAGGGTCAAAAAATGGCCGTAAGTCACTTTTTTCCCATTACAGCCGTTAACTCTGGTCACGAAACGAACCGTTGTAAGTCGAGGACTACATTAACGGGAAATCCTTGACTTAACAACCATTTGTATAGCGACCGATTGACACTACAATGGCGCTGGGGAAAAAAAGGAACTTACAACCGGTCCTCGCAATTACGACATCCCCACAGCCACATGATCGAAACGGGTGTGTATTTATCCCACAGTCGCATCATCGTTTGTGACCTTCAAGGCAGTTTCCGACTGGCAAAACCGAGAAAAGGAAGCTGGATTCCCTTAAGAACCATGCGATTTGCTTAACGACCGTAAAAAAGATTGTCAGTTCAGGCTGATTCTCTTAACGACCATCTTGTTTAGCAAGGGGAATTCTCGTCCCAATTGTGAGTGTAAAGTGTAAAGGCCTATCACTTAACAGATAAACAGATAATCAGAGTTGGAAGGGACCTTGTAGGTCATCTAGTCCAACCCCCCGCCCAAGCAGGAGGCCCTACACCATTTCTGACAGACGGCAGTCCAGTTTCTTCTTCAAAGCCTCCAGGGATGTAAGCTCCCACAACGTCTGAAGGCAACTTCTGTTCCATGGGTGGATTGTTCTCCCTGTCCTTATTTCCAGGTTGACCAGGTTGAATCTCTCCTTGGTCAGTTGCCATCCATTATTCCTTGTCTGGCCTTCAGGTGCCTTGGAAAATAGCTTGACCCCTTCCTCCTCTCTGGGGCAGCCCCTCAAATATTGCAACACTGCTTTCCTGTCTCCCCTGGTCTTTCTCTTCCCTAGACTAGCCAGGCCCAGTTCCTACAACCATTCTTCATATGTTTAGTCTCCAGTTAACACTTAACACACAAGGATTTCCAACCTGGACCACATTAAGATCCCTTGGACTTCAACTCCCAGAATTCCCATGCTGGCTGGGGAATTCTGGGAGTTGAAGTCCAGGCGTCGTTAACCATGCCCAAGATTGGGAAAACCTGACTTACAGCCTTTATAGCAGGGCTTTTCGAACTCGACAGCTTTAAGACTTGTGGACTTCAACTCCCAGAATTCCTCCAGTCCTGTTAGCTCAGGAATTCTGGGAGTTGAAGTCCACAAGTCTTAAACTTGCCAAGTTTGAAGACCCCCCCCCCCTTAGTATTAAATAAGAAAGACGTTGCAGAAAATAATTATTTTAAAAAGTTTACATTTTCCTCCCCTTTTAGGTGAAAATCACCCAAGAGCTGAAACTCATCCAGGCTGAGCAGATGACAAAACTTCAAGCAAAGCATCAGGCAGAATGCGACTTACTTGAAGACATGAGGTAAAAAAAAATAATAATAAAATAACTGTGACATTTTCCCTCCCTTAAAAACCCTTCTCAGAGCTCCTTTTTTGGAACAACAGTTTGGGGGTTTACAAAACGCCAGGAACTGATGGAATTTCCTTTTAAGATTTCCTGCCTTTCCAACTTCGCAAAGGCCTCGCCACAGCTGGAAGTTATAACGGCGACTAACACAATGTATGTTGGTTTTTTTTCTTCCCCCCCACCCCAAGTTGTAAAGAACCAAGACAGGAGACGAAGGGTCCAGAAGGATTGAGCTTTTGGGGGGACTCTTAAAAACGAGTCAGATTCTCCACAGTTTCGCCTCGAAAAAAAAAAAGGGGGCCAGAATTGATCGTTCTGCAAATTGGCTTTTGAGAAAAAAATCAGCAAGATAAAAAAAACATGGAATTTTATAAATGACCGATAGTCCTCGACTTAGGCCAACAGTGGAGCCCAAAATTTGCTGTTGCTATGCAAGAGATTGACTTGAGTTTTGCCCCATTTTACGACTTTTCTTGCCACGGTTAAGTTAGGAACACGGTCGCTAAGTGAGTCTGGCTTTCCCCGTTGACTTTGCTTATCAAAAGGGGATTGCGTGACCCCAGGGGGACCCTACAACCGTCATAAATATGAGTCAGTTGCCACACTTAATTTTGATCATTCTTACGACTTTCCTTGCCTCAGTTGCTAAGTGAATCATTGCATTTGTTAAGTTAGTCACATGGTCGCTAAGTGAATCTGGCTTTCCCAAGGACTTTGCTTGTCTGGCGGTCGCAAAAGTGGATCACATGATCCCAGGGACCATCATAAATATGAGTCAGTTGCCAAGCATCTGAATTTTGATCGTTTTACGACCTTCCTTGCCTCGGTTGTTAAGTGAATCATTGCATTTGTTAAGTTAGTCACACAGTCGCTAAGTGAATCTGGCTTTCCCCATTGACTTTGCTTGTCAGGAGGTCGCACAAGTGGGATCATGTCATAAATACGAGTCACTTGCCACACTTCTGAATTTTGATCACGAGACCATGGCGATGCTGTGCTGGTCGTAAGTGGGAGGACTGGTCATAAGCCACGTTTTTGCAATGCTGTTGTGACTCAAGAAATGGCTGTAAGCCCTTGACTTACAACAGTTCACTTAGCGTCCGGGGGTCACTGACAAGCAAAGTTAGTGTGAAAAGCCAGATTTGTTTAACAACCACGTTACTAACCGAACAACTGCTGCGACTCCCTTAACAACCGTGGCAAGAAAGTTCGTAAAAGGGGTCAAAGCTCGCTTGGCAAATATCTAGCAACATAAACGTTGGGCTCAATTGTGGCTGTAACTTGAGGACTATCTGTAGTACTAATGGCCATAACTGGACTTTCTTCTCCTTAGCATTTCATCCCTTTTTATTTGAAAAGCGAGTTCGGATAAGCGCCCTTCAGAAATATTCATTGGCTTGGTGTAGAAAGAAATTGATTTCCTTGGGACAAGCCTGCGAAGAAATTATTTCCATGTAATCAATAAAACATCAGCCCGGGTGGGCTTTCTGATTGCAAATCCAGCAAGATTACGGCGCCTTGCAAATTACCCTACATCAAGCGGCAATTCTGGGGACTCTTCTTAGCAAATTAGAGAGCATTGAGCGTGATAAAAGCCATCGCGTTTGTCAATAGTTATCCTCTGCAGGATGCTTGTCAGGCATTAAGATCCTCCTGGTGTCCTGGTGGAAATTTTGCCGTGTCTTTTCTGCAAGAATGCTTGCTCCTTTTTTAAAAAAAAAAAATGATTTGCACAGAAATTGCTGGCCGGACCGGTTACTTACTGTCTCTGTAAGATATTTTTCCATCAATAAGGATTTGCGTTTTATGACCCTTAGGAGTTTGTTCTGTATGTCCAAGATCTCTAGGTCTTTCTCTGAAAGTTCTTGTCAGCTGAACAGAACAGTTTTTTGCCAAGGTTATCTTCTCATCCAATTATATTATAACTACATGGCCGGCACAGATTAAAGAAAATAATATATAAGTCCTTTTGTTGCCACGTGGAGTTTCTGGACTTTGTGCTCGAGGTGGGGGGGGGCGGGTGAAATAATAATGAAACTTTGATTTTGGGTTTCACCAGTTAGGTTGAATTGTTTTCATGGAAATGGCTAGTTTACAGTATTGCGGAAAAGTCAGACGTTGTGGTTTGTTGTTAATGCTTTATTTTACTGCAACAGAAGGAGTCGGAAGTCACTTTTTAAAAAAATTTCCCCCCATCACTTTTCTTTCCTCTTTTCCCCACTACTGTGTCTTCCAATTTGCATTTTTATTTTATCCTATAAGTTAATAAAAAATGTCTAAACTCAAATGAATACACAGCTGGCAAGAGTGCATAACTTTTTTTAAAAAATGTTTTTTCTTAACCACAAAGAAAAATGAACCAAGCACTATGCTATTTGGAAAGTACCATGTAAGAATTTATATGTTTGGGAAATTGCAGTAGAAATGTTACATTTGTTAAATGTTCTTAGTACAGATAACGTTCAGCTTAGGATCAAAACCGAGCCCCCCAAATTTCTGCTGCTAAGCAAGGTAGTTGTTAAGTGAGTCTGCCCCGTTTTCTTGCCCTAGTTGTTAAGTGAATCTCTGCAGATAAGTTAGTAACCTGATTGTTGACTGAATCTGGCTTCCCCATTGTCAGAAGGTTATCAAAAGAGATCATGGGACATTGCAATTGTCATGAATACATGCCAGTTTTGCCAAGCATCCGAATTTTGATATGTGACCATGCAGTGGTTCTAAGTGCAAAAAATGATGATAAGTCATTTTATCTTAAGTTGTTGTGACTTCGAACGGCCACTAAAGGAATGGTTGTAAGTCGAGGACTATCTGTAGATGTATCATAGAACTTTGGGTTGGAAATCTAACTTGAGGCATCTATCTCAACTCCCTTTTCAGTATAGGAATCCATCATGTCCAACCAAGGGCAGCCCATTGTCACTCTGTATGTCAAATAAATTAATGTTTTTCATTACATTTTTCTCTAATATTTGACTGGATTTGGCCTTCCTTTGGTGTATGTCTCTCATTCTGTGTCTCACGTTCTGAATAATGGAGAGTGGATTTTCACTTTTTATCTGGCATCTTTATGTTTTTTTTTATATATATAAATATAAATTTTATTGAGTATAAACATTAAAAAACATTGAACATGGTGGCCTTCTTTGATGTACAATTCAGCCAAAGCATTTTACATTTAGAAAGATTCAAAAAATATAAACATTTCTATATACACATACACACACACATATATATATACATATATACATTTAAGCTTTGTTACCTTTTTAGTTCTTTTTCTTATTCCTCAGCTATGAGGTCTCTCACCTCTTTCCTATTTCATCATAATCTTTTATTTCCATTTTGTGGACTCCCTTTCACGTCCCTCCAATAATAAAAGTTATTCCATACTTTATAGTATTCTGATTTATGTTATTCCTTCAATTCTAGCGTCAACCTATCCGTTTTGGCGCATTGAAAAATCTTATCAATCATAGCATCTTCAATTGGAATTTCATTTGCTTTCCAATTTTGGGCGAATATCATTCTTGATTGATTGATTGATTGATTGATTGATTTATAGGATTTCTATACCGCCCTTCTCCCTAGGGACTCAGGGCGGTGTACAGCCAAATCCAAACCCCCAAAAACAATACAAAAATTAAAAAGCGATTAAATAATGGCTGATTACATTAATTAAACCCACCACCCAACTTTAAAACCCAATTTAAAATCAATAATTCGGAGACAATTTAAAAACTACCTCAGCCCAGGCCAGCCTGCTCAAAGAGCCAGGTCTTCAACGCGCGCCTGAAGGCCCTCAGGTCCGTGCTGGTACGAAGTTCAGGTGGCAGTTCTTCCTGCCGTGATTACATGTACAATTACATAGGTATTGGTTTTATTAAAATTCTCTTCCATTATTCCTAGTAAGAACATCTCTGGTATATAACTAATTTTTAACTCTCTAGCCATAACCAAATTTTGTACCCAAACTCCCAAGTTTTTTACATTATGGATTAACAAGCGTTTTATTTAGTGTCTGTCCGAAGATACGACGACACTGAAAATGGTGATCTGTGACCATTTTTCACACTTAATGACCGTTGCAGCATCCCCAGGGTCTCAGGCGATCAAAATTCAGGCGCTTGGCAGCTGACTCATATGTATGACGGTTGCTGTATCCCGGCTTATGTGATTGATTGCCTTCTGACAAGCAATCTGATCCTATCCTACCGCATTAATTTTTTCCCTCAATATCCCTTGATGTTTAACGATCCATGGTGGCACAGTGGTGAGAATGCCGTGTTGCCGGTGAATTCACTGCCAGGAGTTCGATTCTGACCGGCTCAAAGGTTGTCTCAGCCTTCCTTCCTTCCCAGGTGGGTAAAATGAGGAGGACCCAGATTGTTGGGGGCCAGAGGCTGACTCTGTAAACTGCTTAGAGAGGGCTGGAAAGCACTGTGAAGCGGTATATAAGTCTATTGGGAAGGAAGGAAGGAAGGAAGGAAGGAGGGAACTGGGGTGGCATAGTGGTCAGAATGCAGTATTTCAGGCTCTTATCTTTTGTATATCTTTCTTTTCTTTTTTCCTGCTGACTGCCAAGATTGACTCAGCCTTCCCTCCTTCCAAGGTGTGTAAAATGAGGACCCAGATTGTTGGGGGCAAGAGGCTGACTCTGTAAACCACTTAGAGAGGGCCAGAAAGCACTGTGAAGCAGTATATAAGTCTAAGGGCTATTGCTCTCCCCAGAATCAATCAGAATAGAGCTGAAAGGGACCTTGGAGGTCTTCTAGTCCAACCCCCTGCTCAAGCAGGAGAACCTATACTATTTCAGACAAGTGTCTGTCCAGTCACTTGTCTGTTAAAACCTTCCAGTGACGAAGCACCCAATGAATGAAGAACTGCTGGTGACCTTCTATTCCTGCTGCTACCATAGAGAGTATCTTAACTTACTGCACACTTATGTAGGGTTTGCCAGTTGCACAGTGGCAGATAGGAAAGCACTCCAGAGGGTTAACGTCATTGCCCAGAGGATCATGGGTTGCCCCCTCCCTTCTTTGGAAGAGCTTTATCGCTTCCCGCTGCCTTAAGAAAGCTCAAAACATGCTCAAAGATCCATCTCATCCTGGGGCCCCTTTTTTTGAACTATTACCATCTGGCAGACGGTACAGAATAATAAAAACAAGGACAAACAGGCTGAAAAACAGCTTCTATCCCAGGGCAGTAGCTCTATTGAACTTCTGCTATATAGTGCAATATTAATGCAATATTAATTGTATAGAATGCAATTGCCTCTCCCCTCTTTGGAAGAGCTTTAAGAAAGTTCAGAACATTCTCAAAGATCCATCTTCATCTTGGGTACCTCTTTTTTTTTTTTTTTGAAGCTATTACCATCTGGCAGACGGTACAGGGAATAATAAAAACAAGGGCCAATAGGCTGAAAAACAGCTTCTATCCCAGGGCAGTAGCTTCTGTTGAATCCTACTGTATAATGCGATATTAATGCATTATCAGGGGTTTTCAATTCAATGTATAGAATGTGAAGGATGTATGTTTGTGTTTATTTTCATAGTCATAAATGTACACTGAAGATGGCATTTAATTTTGTTGTACGACTGTGCAATGACAATAAAGTAAACTAAACTAAACCCACAACTTATTGAAGGCAACTTCTCTTCCACCGGTTAATTGTCCTCCCTGTTAGGAGTTCCTTCAATCTTTCCCCATACAGACAGTCCTCAACTTACGAACGTTTACTTAATGACCATTTGAAGTTACAATTGGCCACCCCAAGAGGTATTTCCCCGCAGAGACACTGCTGGGAGGAGAGTCTTGTTCCTTCTTTGTAACCGCCAGATTCTGAAAGGATGGACTAACTGGCACGGTGTTGCCTCAACAGCTTGGCCAATTAAGGCTTGGTGGTAACGGCAGATGTCAAAGCTTTTCAATGCAAGATGGGAAGGAAATAATTCACAGGCGGAAATAGGCAGAGGGAACCGAGGGAGGGAGGGAAGGAGGGCTTGGCTGCTACACCCAATGGAAAAAGGATTTCTGCTTTGACTCATGGAAAAGAACGGAGCTGCAATCCCTATTGCTACGGAGAGTTTGATATCTTGGAAATGCACAGGTATAGGACAGGTGGCACCTGGCTCAATAGCAGGAACTGTGAGAGGGATCTTGGAGTCTTAGTGGACAACCAGTTAAATAGAAGCCAGCCGTGTGCAGCAGCAGCCAAAAAAGCCAATGCAATCCTAAATTGTATTAACAAGGGATACAATCGAGATCAAGGGAGGTACTAATACTTTACTTTACTTATTTAAATTTGTATACCACCCCGTCTCCCGGAGGGACTCGGGGCGGTGTACAGCCAGATAAAATATACATATAAATACACATACAATACTTAAAATGAATTAAAAGAATTCAATAGATTGGCCATTATCAAAAGATTAAAAAAATTAGGAGATTAAGAAAGCTAAAACCGAATTAAAAGCTCTAAAAACCCCTAGGCCAGACCGGCTTGCTGAAATAAATAGGTTTTCAACGCACGCCGGAAGGTCAGGGGATCAGGGATGGTCCTCATCTCTGGGGGTAATTCGTTCCACAGGGAGGGTGCCCCCAACGAGAAGGCCCACACCCTCGGAGTCGCCAGCCGTCCAGCCGGCGGCACCCCGAGGAGGCCGACTCTATGGGAGCGTATCGGTCGGCGGGAGGCCGATAATGGCAGAGGTGGTCCCGCAGATATCCTGGTCCCGAGCCATGAAGCGCTTTAAAGATGATAACTAAGACCTTGAAGTGCACCCGCTTTATAGTTTATACCACTCTATAAAACCTTAGTAAGACCTCACCTAGAGTCCTGCATCCAGTTTTGGTCACCACATTATAAAACAGATGTTGAGACTCTAGAAAAAGTGCAGAGAAGAGCAACCAGGATGATGAGGGGACTGGAGACTAAAACATACAATGAGCGGTTGCAGGAACTGGGCCTGGCTAATCTAGTAAAGAGAAGAACCAGGGGAGACATGATAGCAGTCTTCCAATATTTGAGGGGCTGCCACAGAGAGGAGGAAAGAGTCAAACTATTTTCCAAAGCACGTAAAGACCAGATAAGGAATAATGGATGGAAACTGAACAAGGAGAGATTCAACCTGGAAATGAGGAGAAACTTTCTGACAGTGAGAACAATCAACCGATGGAACAGAAGTTGCCTTTGGAAGTTGTGGGAGCGCCATCACTTGAGACTTTCAAGAAGAGATTGGACTGCCATTTGTCAGAAATGGTGTAAGGTCTCCTGCTTGGGCGGGGGGTTGGACTAGATGACCTACAAGGTCCCTTCCAACTCTCATTATCTGTTAAGTGTTCATAGCATTTTATAACGTCTTGGTAAGCCCCCCCCCCTTGGAATACTGCATCCAGTTTTGGTCACCACGATGTAAAAAAGATGTTGAGACTCTAGAAAGAGTGCAGAGAAGAACCACAAAGAGGATTAGGGGACTGGAGGCTAAAACATAAAGAACAGTGGCAGGAACTGGGTATGTCTAGTTTAATGAAAAGAAGGACCAGGGGGGCATGATAGCAGTTGTTCCAATATTTGAGGGGCTGCCCCAAAGAAGAGGGAGTCAAGCTATTCTCCAAAGCCCCTGAGGGCAGGACAAGAAGCAATGGATGGAAACTAATTAAGGAGAGAAGCCACCTGGAATTAAGGAGAAACTTCCTAACAGTGATGACAATTAACCAGTGGAACAACTTGCCACCAGACGTTGTGGGTGCTCCATCACTGGAGGTTTTTAAGAAGAGATTGGATGAAAATTTATCTGAAATGGTAAAGCGTCTCCTGTTTGAGCAGGGGCTTAGTCTAGAAGACTACCAAAGTCTCTTCCAACTCTGCCATTCTGTTATTCTGGTAGGTAGGCAGGTAGAGATAGATAGATAGATAGATAGATAGATAGATAGATAGATAGATAGATAGATAGATAGATAGATAGATAGAATAAAATTGAATTATGCATAAACTGCTTATAAGTATAGGATCTTCTGCTTGAGCAGGGGATTTATTATTATATATGTATATTACTCTCAGTATATATATATTACCCTCTCTTCACACGAAACTATGTGATTGAGCAAGACGTTCCGGAGTATAAGACGCACCTCAGTTTTTGGGGAGGAAAATAAGGGGGAAAAAATTCTGCCTCTGCCTACCAGCCTCCATCGGTATTCATCTGGCTGGCGTCCTGTCAGTGTGTGAGGGAGCTGAGGGCTGTTTGGAAAGTGAAACTGTATTTGCTGTGTGAGCAAGAAGGAGACAGCAAGGAACCTGGGTATGGCTTAGCTCAACTGTTCTGTACTAAAGCTGCTTGGTGCTGCTGTGAAACTGAAACCGAACCTCCTCTCCTCTGCTTGTGTTTTGCCTTTGGAAGACATTTCTTTCCAGGTGGGGAGGGGGAGTAGAACTCCTTAGCATCAGAGCGTGTTAATAATAATAATAATATAGGAAATACTCTAAATGCTCTGAGGATCCTTTCATAGAATCCTTTCTTAATGAGCCCCTAGAAGCCAAGAGGAACCTACGGACCAAATTTCAAGTTTGTAGGCTTTACGGTTCTGGAGATTTTGTGATGATGCAGGTTCCTGGTAATCTGTTCTCCCTCCTGCTGCTGTCATCACAACTTTTGATTCAAGAAAGATTTCACTGGGTTTTTCAGATGTATCGTTAATTGAATGGCGAGTCACAGTTCTCCCTCCCACTTTTATCATCTTTTAAACATGAGCTGCAAAATCTCCTGTCAGCCAACAACTCTTTTCTTTTTTCTTTTTAAAAAAACATTTCCGTTTGCTCCTTATTATTTCTCTTGGAAAATATGCAAATGCCGAAAAGTTTTTTTCCCCCCTTTTTCCTTTTAATCAACTTTAGGCGGTGTTGATTACCTGCCTTGGCAGTGCGAAAATTGCCCCCTTCCCCAGCCAAGTGAATTCAGACATCCTCAAATATGCATTGTTAATTGTTGGAGGTTAATGAATTAGCACTTTCTTAGGTTGAAATGTGCTCTAGTGACACGGTGGAGAGATTTTTAAAGAGAGGGATTTTTGAAGCGGGCTTGCAAGGCGACAGATGTCTCGTTGAATTTTCCACCCTTTTTTTCCTCCCAATATTTCAGATGTTTCCATCCAGTCTAATCTCAGTTTAAAACTCCGTTCCCTTGTTCGTGCCTAAAAAAAATTGCATTTACGAGGAGGGGAGGAGGAGGAGACAGAAGAAAAACAAGCATAAATAGATCTCTGCGTAGCACTGAGTGGGGTTCTTTGATGATGGCTTCACTGTTTTGCGCTACATACACTAAACCAACTTGTGGCTCTCAAAAATGCCTTCTGCAGTGTTTTGTTTGAGGGCTAAAGATGGGTGGGATTCAAATTTTTAATAACCGGTTCTGTGGGCGTGGCTTAGGTGGTGGGCGTGGCTTGGGGGGTCATGTGACTTAGTGGACATGGCTTGGAGGTCATGTGATTGGCTGGGCGTGGCCAACTCAACATCCCTCACATCGAGGCACGCATCTCCTCGCCTGGCCTCTCGTGACTGTGGGGATGCTGCAACAGTCGTAAGTGTGAAAAATGGTCATAAGTCACTTTTTTCAGGGCCATTGTAACTTTGAATGGTCACTCCACACAAGCAAAGGACCAGAAAAGGAGGGGAAAAAACTCCAGAGAGGTTCCTGAGACAGGAAGTCTAGTCCTGCCAAGAATGTAATAAGGGTTAACAGAGAGGCAGTTTCTGTAAGCAACACCAGAATGTTTCCTTCCTGCCTTCCTTACAGGATTAGGCCAGGAATTTCTTCTTACAACCAGTTCTCCGAACTGCTTAGAAGGTTAACAACCGGTTCTAGCGAATAGGGGCCAACTGGTAGAATCCTACCCCGGCTAAAGAAGGCAGACAATGAGTAGACAAGCTTTGGGAGAGGAATGCTAGTTTGAATGATATATATAGGACAGCATATCCCACGCATGCACGCATGATCCCCCCATGACTCTTGTGCCTGTGCTTTGCCCCCGGTGCATGACCCCGCATGTGTCCCCCCACGACCCCCATGTGTGCTGCCCCTGTGTGCATGCACGGCAGAGACCAGAAGACCAACAGAAGGCGCGTGTGTGCATGCGTGCTGGATCTGAGCAGGGGCGATGGCTCACGTGCCCAGAGATGGCTCTGCGTGCCACCTCTGGCATGCGTGCCACAGGTTCGGGGCTATAGGGTTTCCTGCCTAAGCCAGGGGTTGGGCTAGATCAGTGGTGGTTAACCTTTTGGGGCTCCTGTGCCAGGACCTAGAAGGCAATGCGCACGCCCCCCCCCCACACCTCCTGCGCATGCACTCATGATCCCCCTCCCCCCGCCGCCCTCTTACCTGCACTACTCCTCCCCGCTGATTTTTCTCACCGCTTGAGGCCTTTTTTTGGCTTCCCAGAGGCTTTAGGGAAGCCTCTGCAGCCTTTGTAGGCCGAAAAATGGGCCCGTTTCGTCACTTCTGGTATTTCCGGAAATACATATTTCGGCCTGCAGAGGCTTCCCTCAAGCCTCTGGAAGGACGAAAAAGGCCTCCAACGGGCCGAAAAATCAGCTGGGAGGCATGCTCATATGCAGTGAGGTAACTTTGCCTGGGGCTCACGTGCCCACACAAATGTCTCTGCGTGCCACTTCTGGCACACATGCCATAGGTTCGCCATCATGGGTCTAGGTGACCTCCAAGTTCCTTTCTGACTCTGTTATTCCTTTGCCAGAGGAAATACGTTCGATTCAAAAAATTTCTAGAAATCCTGGGAACAAAATACAGGTAGCCCTTGACCTAACGACCACAACCGAGCCCAAAATTGCAGTTGGTAAGTGAGTTGTGCCGGTAAGCGAATTGCTGCGGCTGTTAAATGAATCAAGCGGTCGTTAAGGAAATCTGACTTCCCTTCATTGGCTTCGCTTGTCGGAAGCCAGCTGGGAAGGTCGCAAAAGGGGATCACAGGACACTGCAACCGTCATAAATGTGAATCAGTGGCCAAGCGTGACCGCGGAGATGCTGTAACGGAGTTAAGGGTGAAAAACGGTCATAAGTCCGTTTTCTCACTTACAAAACTTTGAACAGTCACTAAATGAATGGTTGTAAGCAGAGGACGACCAGTATACAGCCGTCCTTGAGTTATGACCATAATGGAGGCTGCCCATCAGTTGTAAAATGGGTTGGCTGTGTGACCATCTTGATTTTACCATCATTTTTGTGGCAGTTGTAAACAAATCGTCGCCGTTGTTAAATAGATCAGTTGTTCACTATGGGTGCAATTTCCCCCGCAAAACTAAATAAAGGTCAGTTTTCAGCAAAATCATTGTTTTTTTTAAAAAAAAATTGGTTACATGACCTCAGGATGCTGCAAATATCAACCGATGTGTGTTTACAACAGTTGTGGCGTCTCTGTGTGATCATTATTGGCGATCTTCGCAGCCGGCTTCCAACAAGCAGACTCAGTGGGAGGAAGCCAGATTTGCATCACAAGCAAACATGGCTCACTTAACAACCGCAAGGACTCGCTTAATGATGCTGGCAAAAAGAACGTAAAATCAGGCACAGCTCTCCTTAAAACCCTCCTGTCCGTGGTTGGGATTTTTTTTGCCTTAACCATTTTGGGCATGTGTGTGTGCGTGTGCATGCGTGTGTGTGTGTGAGAGAGAGTGAGTGTGTGTATTTTGCTTGCCTGGATACAAAGCTTAAAACAATATCAAAATCTTCTCAACTCTGTAAGCTGGAAGATGAATATTTGGCATACTCATTCATCTTCAAGGGTTCCCATCTGTGTGGAATATAGGCTGCCATGGTTGAAGGACAGGACCGATAGTCTGGAAGGGGCCTTGGAGGTCATCTAGTCCAAGGGTTGCCAACCTTTTGGACCTCAGGGACCACTAATTTAAATCCTGCGGACCAGAGACCCTGAGAAAATCCCCCCCAAAAAGTCTGCAGGAAAATCCCCCACCCCGTTTTCCTACCAATCGATCATTCTTTATTTGGGATCGCAGGATACCGTCTCCAGCTCCGTTCTCAGGGAGAGAGAAAGAGAGAGAGAGAGAGAGAGAGACTTTTGGCTTCATGCAAGAAAAGCAGCAGAAGCCGCAGAAGTCTTTCTTTCTCTCCCCCAAACTCTGCCAGAAATGAGCCTTTGTGAGACTCTTGGAGCCGGAGGCCTTGCAGGGTACCAAAGACTCATTTCGGGCAGAGTTGGGGGAGAGAAAGAAAGACTTTCGCTGCTTTCCTTGTGTGCAGCCAAAAGCAGAAGAATAAAGAAGTGGAAAGAAGCAACCCAGTGGCCAGGCCAGGCGTGGGAGGTGAGTGGGGCAACTTCTCCCCCCCCCTTTCCCACCTCTCCTCACTACCTCATGTTGTTCGCAATGCAAGCAATGCAATCCTTGTGTTCCCGCGGGCCATGTGGGCGGCGCAGCCTTGTGTTCCCCTGCAGCCTGGATTAATTGCTTTGAGGGGGGGGGGACATTTCTCTGAGGACCTCCAAATTTTTCTCACGGACCACCAGTGGTCCCCGGCCCACTGGTTGGTGACCACTGTTGCTCAAGCTGGAGACCCTATACCATTTCAGATCGATGGCTGTCCAGTCTTTTCTTACAAAACCTCCTTCTGTCTGCCTGCATTCCTTCCTTCCTTCCTTCCTTCCTTCCTTCCTTCCTTCCTTCCTTCCTTCCTTCCTTCCTTCCTTCCTTCCTCCCTCCCTCCCTCCCTCCATAAGTTGGAAGGGATCTTGAGAGGTCCTCTAGTCCAACCCCCCTCCTCAGGCAGGGAACCCTCTACCATTTCAGACCAGTGTCTGTCCAGTCTTTCTTCTTAAAAGCCTCCAGTGATGAAGCAGCCACAACTTTTGGGTTCTACAAGCTGTTCCACTGGTGAATTGTCCTCACTATTAGGGAATTCCCCCCTTAATTCCAGGTTGTTTCCCTCTTTCGATGAGTTTCCACCCATTACTTCTTGTCCTGTAGTTTTTGTACCCAAGAACACCCACCAGTTCACACAGACATCGGGAATCCTGGCTCGAAGCGAGACGTTGGGTCAGGTTTCCCTCCCTCTTCCGTTCCCGTTAATACAGCTGTAAGTCAGACCTTGAGTCAACTGTCTGTCGCTGTCTCTGCCTTTACAAACCCCGTGAGGCTCCTTCTGTAAATCAGAATTTCACAGATATTTCTGAGTTTGGGATCTGTCAGCTGCTACTTCACGTCCTGCAGTGACTCATGGCATGAATACAGTCCCTAAAAATATTAGAACCGTTATATTGGACCCATTGTCTGCATGAGCAATAAGGGATGGGAAAAACACACACATATACACACACACCTCCGCTACTCCATTTAAACCGAAACAGATAGGTAATAAAGGTAATTGTCTGCGGATAAATTAGTAACTGCCGGGAACCGTGAGCTGCTGTTTCGCTCAACGCAGGCTGGAATTTGGTTCGGGACGAAGCCGGCGTGATCGTTTAATTAGTTCCAGTAAGTTGGCTATTTTCATAACATCTAATTGCCCTAAAGCTGTGTTTTGAAACAGGCCGGAGGGACGCTGGCTGGAATAATGCAGCTGACAAGCTGATTGCAAGTTGCAAGTGCAGCTTTTAAGTGCAGCGGGTCCTCGACTTACGACCATAGTGGAGCCCGACAATTTTTCTGCCGCTAAGCGAGACGGCTGTTCAGGGAGCTTCGCCCCATTTTTAACGACCTTTCTCGCCTCGACTGTTAAGGGAATCACAGCAGCTGCCAAGTTAAAGCTGCTTCAATATCCAAGGGAAGCTAAATCATATGCACAGTTTAGAATTTTAAAAACAACAACACCTTTTGTACAGCTAGTCCTCGGCTTATGCGCACAATGGAGCCCCAAATTCCTGTTGCTAAGTGAGACATTCGTTACAAGAGTTTTGCCCCATTTTTAACGACTTCTCTTGCTTCTGTTGTTTTTTAAAAAAATTTTTTTATTTTTCATAACAAAAACAAAATAACACTAACAAGCCTTTCAGGGTTATACAGTGTGTTGATTGGGTATATATACATCTTGTACACATATTAATATTTGTATACATTTCTATTGTTTATAGAAAGTATTTGTTTACATTCAGATTATAGCCCCGTGGTGGCAAACCTATGGTTTATTTTTTATTCATTTATTTATTCATTTTTGTCAATTGCTTACAAGATAATAGATATAAGTATAACATAGTTATGAATACATGGATACATGTAAGAAAAATAAAATATAAAAGAAACAACAGGACAGGGACGGTAGGCATGTTGGTGCGCTTATGCAGGCCCCCTACAGACCTCTTAGGAAAGGGGGTGAGGTCAATAGTACACAGTCTAAGGTTAAAGTTTTTGGGGTTTGGGGAAGAAACCACACAGTCAGGTAGAGTATTCAGACCTTCTGGCGTGCAGTAAAGACCCACTTTTTCCAACAGGCCGGCCTGGCCCAGTAACAATTGTGGGGGGTTTAAATTGGTATTTTAATTTTTATCTGTTTTATATATTTTTGATACAATTTTTATCTTTCGGCCACAAATTTAATTATTTTAAATTGTTTTTAACTCTATAATTCCTATAGCTTGTTCTGTTTTATCTGGCTGTACACCGACCCGAGTCCCACTTTTGGGAAAGGGGTGGTATAAAAATCCAAAAATAAATAAATAAATAAATAAATAGATTAGGAAGCTAGGTTTCATCTGGGTGGCTGGCATATATCTCCACTAAAAATGGCACCAGGTCTTATTTTCGGGCTGACCTCACTTGCGGTGTCGCTCCCCTGGCTTCCTTTTCTCTGTCAGGGGCCTTCGGGAACTCCTTCTGTGTCTGGCAGGACTTTCCTGAAGGCCTCTGCAGCCGATAAGAGAGTTCTGGATCGATCCAGAGCTTTGTTCTCAGCTCCAGAGGCCTTCAGGAAAGCTTGGCCAGCCTTGCCGGCTGCAGAAGAAATGGGCCAGCAAGGCAGATGTCGCGTGGTGCGAGGCCTGGCTACAACTGCCCAAAGGTAAGTAGTAGGGCAACTCCAACCCCCATCCCCACCCTAGCTTAATTTTTACCCTCCATTCTGGAGTGGGTGGGATCTTAATTAGGGCTTATTTTTTGGGGGGGTAGGGCTTATATTGGGCCCATGTGTAAAAATCAAGCTAGGGCTTACTTTCAGGGTAGGTCGTATTTTCGGGGAAACGGGATAGGTCAAAGACTGCCTGTCTACTTGATGGGCCTAGACCTGTCCATTCAAGCGTAGCTCTTCAGTTGAGTAGGCGATTTACCTGTCAAAATGAATCACTGCATTTACTTAGAAACCTGATTACACGGAAGTGGGTGTAGCTATGTGATAACAATCACCGGTTCTTAAAACTGGGCCATCCTGCTGGAGAAACATGGTTGGGAATGCTGGTTTATCCAAAGTACAAAGCAAGGACCGGTCTAAATGTAATTTCTTAAAATTAGAACAACAACCTGGTGGAAAGAGACTTGCGCGAATTGTTCCACAAGCTCAGTAAATCTCTTTACAAACATATCTTTCCACCCGAGTAAGGCACCTGCCTTGCTCTTCCTCAACAGGCCTTGGATGGACAATAATTGTTCAGATACGTTTGCAGCTGAGCTGCAATTATTACAGAAGAAATGGGGAGGGAAAATAGTCACGAAATCCAGCCTTTTGTGTCCCAGCTTTCCTTCTGCCCCTCTTCCAGAGCAAATCCCGCAGCAATTTCGTATTTGCAAACGGATCGCTCTACTCTCTCCGTGACTCTCCATCTTGATTTCTAGGATGGCTTAGATTTTAAGCATCGGTAGCTTCGGAACGTGGAAAAATGGTGGCAGAATAAGAACGCAGGGGTCTGCTCTTTGAGAATTTTGCTTGTTTGTTTGATTTTGTTTTATTTTTAATTTATTAATTTTAATTAATTTATTAATTAATTTATGTAATTTATGTATTTTTTATTGTATTCATTATTTTTTATATATTTTGAATTTTAATTTTTAATATTTATGTATTTGTCTTATGTGTGTGTGTGTATCAGTATCTGTCTGTTTATTTATCCCTCAGTATATCCATCCATCCATCCATCCACCTATCCATCCATCCATCCATCCACCTATCCATCCATCCATCCATCACTCAGTATCTCTATCCATCCATCCATCCATCCATCCATCCACCCATCCCTCAGTATCTCTATCCATCCATCCATCCACCTATCCATCCATCCACCCATCCCTCAGTATCTCTATCCATCCATCCATCCATCCATCCATCCATCCATCCATCCATCCATCCATATCTATCTGTCTATCCCTCAGCATCTACATCCATCCATCCATGTCGGACGATAAACATGTGTTTATCCCAACCATGTTTAAACTTAGTTACTGACCTCCTTACCTCTGATGGAAGCTGGTTCCAAGCTTCCACTGCTCTTTCCATGAAATTCTTCTTTCTAACATGACTTTTGGAGTTGCCTTCTGTCAATTTTATTTATTTGTCAATTGCTTACAAGATAATAGGTATAAGTAAAAACATAGTTATGAATACATGGATACATATAAGAAGAATAAAAGAAACAGTAGGACAGGGACGGTAGGCACGTTGGTACGCTTATGCACACCCCCTATAGACCTCTTAGGAAAGGGGTGAGGTCAATAGTAGACAGTCTAAGGTTAAAGTTTTTGGGGTTTGGGGGAGAAACCACAGAGTCAGGTAGAGCATTCCAAACATTGACCACTCCGTGGCTGAAGTCGTATTTCCTGCAATCAAGTTTGGTGTGGTTAACCTTGAATTTGTATCTATTGTTTGCTCTTGTGTTGTTATGGTTGAAGCTGAAGTATTCATTGACAGGTAGGACATTGCAATGTATGATTTTATATTCTATACTTAGATCGGACCGAAGGCGGTGTAGTTCTAGGTTTTCTAGGTCTAGAATTTCGAGTCTGGTGGCATAAGGTATTCTGCAACGAGTAGTGAAGAACTCTTCTTGTAAAATATTTCTGGACTTTCTCCACTGTGTTAATATCAGATACGTAATGTGGGTTCCAGACTGATGAGCTGTTTTCTAGTATTGGTTTTTGCTGAGCAGTGAAAATACTGCCTTCTGGAACCTTACTCACACCCTTAAGATACTGAAAAGTTTATTTTGGCCTTTTCCTGAACAGCTGAGTGAGTTAGGAAAATACAGGCGTCCTGTAGACCTTTTTTCCCCCTATGGGTCAAAAGATAGATCTAGGTTTCTGCCGTGCTTTCGTTCTACCCTCTAATTATTCTATTAATACTGTCGGTGCTTGTTCAAATTATTGCAAAACATCAGATGCAGCTAGCAATTATTCTTGGATGCCACTAACAGATTATTGGCCTCCTCGGTTGAATGCCAGGAGGGTGTAATTTGTACCCAAAAGTGTGCAAAGTCCCTTTCAAAATGTTGGGTAGATTCAGGTGTAAGATCAGCAAATTCCTTTGCTTTTTTTGCTCCTCCTGGGATTTCCCTGCTTAGGATCCTACAGGCACACACTTGCCAAAATTCTCTGCAAAAACAACACAACATGGACATCTGAAGGTCTGTGAAATCAGGATTGGCAGCTGGTCTGTTTTCATTGAAGCTAAAAATCATCTGGCACTGGAATATTGGCTGGAGGATACATGCACATCCCTGAATAACAGAAAAGAATCTTGAAAATGTGAGTTGTAAGCCCAAAATAGCAATGCCATCAATTTATTTTTCTTAGCCAAGTTAGCACATCTCATTCTGGATTATGTCTGTCTGTTGTTTTTTAAGAAAAAGCATTGATCAGCTATTTATTTGTATGGGTGCATAATCTATGGCGGGAAAATAAGATACTCTCAGAAATTCAGCTTCTTGGGATTTAATGGACGTGTTATTTGGGGAAAATAGGAGACACGAGTATGGGTATTTTCATCATTTTGGGTTTTAGATCAGGGATCTCCAAACTTGGACTTCTGACCTAAAAGGTGTGTGTGTGTATGTGTGTACACACACACATACACATATATATATACACACATATACACACATACACACACACACACACATATATATATATATATGTTATATAGTTGTTAGGATTTTAACTATATGTTATATAGTTGTAATTTTTAGGCAATAATTAAAAGTTAAATGAATATTGAGATTTAAAGGGGAGTTAGTTAAAGAATATATAAGCTATAGGAGTGGCACACTCAAATTAATAATTGGGGGGAAATCTTTTTGAAATGGTTGAATTGAATTAGAATTAATGAAATGATGAAATAAGAATATGCGATGAACTTGCAAACTGACAAATAAAAGTATAATGAATATGAAGGTGTAAGAGTTATTTAAGCTAGAGGAAAGTATTTGGGGGAAAAATAATAGAAAGTATGTAAAGTATTGGTAAGACATGAAACTAAATGTGAAAGATGAGAATGTAATTACAGTCATGTTTGTATGGAAATGTGAAAACCTGGAATCATGCTGTTCACTAAAAAGAGATGTTTTTAAAATGTGGAAAATTGAAATAAAATTTTAATTAAAAAAAAAAAAAGACTTGTGGACTTCAACTTGCAGAATTTCTCAGCCAAAGGAATTCTGGGAATTGAAGTCCACAAGTCTTAAAGTTGCCACATTTGGAAATCTCTGTTTGGGTAGGTAGATAGGTAGGTAGGTAGGTGCCACAAAGAAGAGGGAGTCAAGTTATTCTCCAAAGCCCCTGAGGGCAGGACAAGAAGCAACTGATGGAAACTAATCAAGGAGAGAAGCAACTTAGAACTAAGGAGGAATTTCCTAACAGTGAGGAGAATTAACCAGTGGAACAGCTTGCCACCAGAAGTTGTGGGTTCTGGAGGTTTTTAAGAAGAGGTTGAATAAGCATTTATCTGAAATGGTATAAGGGTCTCCAAGGTTATTCAGGTAGGTTAGGTAGATAGGTAGGTAAGTAGATGATAGATAGATAGATAGATAGATAGATAATATAATTATAGTATTGCATAAATTGCTTATAAGCAATGGCATGACCTTGTCATTGTCATCATGAAAATTTAGTGGGAAATATCATCGAAAAAGTAGTTGAACTGCCTTGGAGAAGAAGGCAGTGTGGATAATGGATGTGGCAATACCAGGGGATCGAACAACAGGAGGCCAGGAATTGGAGAAGTTTCAAGATCTGAAAATCAAAATTGAAAGAGTATGGCGTAAACCAACAGTGGCGGTGCCAATGTTTTAGCCGTGCCAAAGAAACCTTGGATGGCATTTATAAAACCTGCGTGTCGACCAAAAAAAAAATATCTCCACCTGTCATTTGCAAATGGTCACACAGCTTGGATTTACACACACACGCTGCGCCACATATATTACGACATCCTTCAGAAGTTTTGGAAGAAGCTTCCCTTCAGAAGTTTGTGGGTGTTCTATCGCTGGAGCTTGTGGGTTGGTTTCCAAACATTGTGTTATCAGGCTAGGGTAGTATCTCCAGCGGAGTTTAGGGCATCCCCTACACCAGTGGTGGGATTCAACATTTTTTGTTACCGGTTCTGTGGGCGTGGCTTGGTGGGCGTGGCAGGGGAAGGATATATTGCAAAATCCCCCTTCCCTCCCAGTCCGCACCCCACTAACCTGCTTTTCAGCTCCGTTCTCCTGTGCAGGGCAACCGAAGGAGACCCAGCTGATCAGCTGTGGGCATGGCTTGGTGGGAGTGGTGTTCTGTGGGCGTGGCTTGGTGGGCGTGGCAGGGGAAGGATATACTGCAAAATCCCCATTCCCTCCCCCATCCCAGTAACCTGCTTTCCAGCTCCATTTTCCAGTGCAGGGCAACCAAAGACCCAGACGATCAGCTGTGGGTGTGGCTTGGTGGGCATGGCATTCTGTGGGCATGGCTTGGTGGGCGTGGCAGGGGAAGGATATACTGCAAAATCCCCCTTCCCTCCCAGTCCGCACCCCACTAACCTGCTTTCCAGCTCCATTCTCCTGTGCAGGGCAACCAAAGGAGACCCAGCTGATCAGCTGTGGGCGTGGCTTGGTGGGAGTGGTGTTCTGTGGGCGTGGCTTGGTGGGCGTGACGGGAAGGATCCTGCAAAATCCACATTCCCTTCCCATCCCACTGACCTGCTTTCCAGCTCCGTTTTCCTGTGCAGGACAACCAAAGGAGACCCAGCCAATCAGCTGGTCTCAATGGGAGGCAGAGAAGAGATGGGGTTGGCCGGTTCTCCAAACTACTCCAAATTTCCACTGCCAGTTCCAGAGAACCGGTCAGAACCAGCTTAAGACTACCTCTGCCCTACGCCTGAACTAGAGATACTCGCCACCATCACAAATGTTCTAGGGCAGGAGTGTCAAACTCGATTTTATTGAGGGTTATGTTTGACCTGGGGGGGGAGTGGGTGTGGCCAGGGTGGGCATGGCCAGCTCGACATCCTGCAGCCCGCACCTGGCCCTCCCGGCCTCCGTTTTCGGCTGCGACGGCCTCCTGCAGCCCTCTGCCCCAGCAAAAGCGAAGCCCGGGAGGGCCATGCATAGCTTAGTTTAGTTTACTTTATTGACATTGCATCCTCGTACAACGAAATCAAACCCCATCTTCAGTGTACATCATGACCATGAAAATAGACACAAACACACATCCTTCACACATTCTAGGCAATTGAATGGAGAACCCCTGATACTGCATGAATATTGCACTCTACAGCAGAATTCAAAAGAGCTACTGCCTTGGGATAGAAGCTGTTTTGCAGCCTCTTTGTCCTTGTTTTTATTATTGCCCTGTACCGTCTGCCAGATGGTAATAGTTAAAAAAAAGGGGGGGAATGGAACTTTGAGAATGTTTTTGAACTTTCTTAAGGCAGCAGGAGAATGTTTTGAATTTTCTTAAAGCTCTTCCAAAGAGGGGAGAGGGCAACCCATGATCCTCTGGGCAATGGCGTTAACCCTCTGGAGTGCTGTCCTATCTGCCCCTGTGCAGTTGGCAAAACCATACAGAGGTGTGCAATAAGTTAAAATTCTCTCTATGGTGCAGCGGTAGAAGGTCACCAGCAATTTTTCATTCAGTTTTTGTTTCCTGAGAAGTCTCAGGTAGTCTAATCTCTGCTGGGCCCTTTTGACCAGGGCTGCAATGTGAGCACCACAGGTCAGGTCCTCTTTTATGATAACACCCAGAAACTTAAAACTAGCCACTTACTCCACTCGGTCTCCCTTTGAGAAGCAAGGAGCCCTCGCAAGCTCCGTTTTTGCTGGCAGAGGCACTGCGGACCAGATTTAAGCACCAGCCTATGGGCCTTGAGTTTGACACCCCTGGTATAGCATTTCCTGCCTTGGCAGGAGGTTGGATTGCGGGTAGAGGATAAGGATTTGGGATCGTGCAGTTTTTGATTGCCAGACGGTATTCATGGATCCTGAAGGCCTTAATTCAGGATCCACCTATTCATCTATGTGCCGGCTGGTGACCCCGAGGAATAGGGCCTTCTCTGTGGGGGCGTCTGCCCTCTGGAATGGGTTGCCTCCGGAGTTACGTACAGCCACGGATCTGGGGACCTTCAGGCGTGCCTTGAAAACCTGGCTCTTTGACCAGGCCGGCTTGGGCTGATTTTAGATTTGGGTATTTTAATTTATTTTAATTTTTATATTAAATTTTAGGGTTCAAGGGAGGGGTTTTAACTGTTTTACAGCCAGGGTCTTTAATTTAATTTAGTTTTAACTTTTGTATATTTAATGTTTTTAATTGCATGGCTGTGCACCACTCCGAGTCCTTTGGGAGAGGAGCAGTATATTATTATTATTATTATTATTATTATTATTATTATTATTATTATTATTATTATTATTATTATTATTATTATTATTATTATTATTATTATTATTATTATTATTATTATTATTATTATTATTACCTAGCCTGGGTAATGAAAGGTTTGGAAACCATCCCCCAAGCTCGCCGTCTAAACCAGGAGTCTCCAACCATGGCAACTTTAAGCCTGGAGGACTTCAACTCCCAGAATTCCCCAGCCAAGGTTGGAGACCCCTGGTCTAAATGGCTGGCTGATTGTGACAAACCGTAATAATAATACAATATTTGTGCTGTCTTCTTGGCAAGCAATATGGAATGTGGTTCCTTTCCTTTTTCAGTCTAGCCTACAATGCTGGGATTTCCCATTTGTGTCCCATCCGAATCCTGATCGGTTCACCAGTTCCTTTTCTTTTTCAAGTTCAGCCAAGGTGACACGGCTGATTGACAGCATTTCCTCACTCCAATTTCCTTTCAGATAACTTAAAACCTTCCATTTGCAATGCCATTCACGTTGCCTGGAGCTCTGAGTAAAAACCTCCTTAAACCCACTTCCAAAACCCACTTTTTTAAAAAAGAAAAAACTAACTCTCGTGAGTATTTCTCGGCATTTAGAGTTAGGGTTAGAATTCTTTTATTGGCCAAGTGTGATTGGACCCACAAGGAATTTGTCTTGGTGCAAATGCTCTTAGTGTAGATAAAGGAAAAGATCCTTTCGTCAAGAGTCAAGAATCATCAGGTACAACACTTAATGATAGTCCTAGGGTACAATAAGCAATTGAATCACACTAGAAAACAGTCAATATAAATGGTAAGGATGCAAGTGGCAAAGTTACAGTCATACAGTCACAAGTGGGAGGGGATGGGTGAAAGGAAGGATGAGAAGATTAATAGTAGTGCAGACTTTGTAAATAGTTAGACAGTGTTGAGGGAATTAGTTGTTTAGCAGAGGGATGGATTTTTCCCCACCTCTCTTAATGGTAATCTTTCTTTCCTTTCTTTGATTACATTTTGGTAATTGTCATTTTATCCTACGCATAACACACAATATCTTTCTCTTGTTCTTATTTATTATTATTATTTGCAACGTTCGTTCTCTTGTATCCGTTTTTTCCCCTCGTTGATATCCTCTTTCACTTCCTCATTCCATCAAGCATCCTGTTTCATAATTCCCATTTTTGTAACTCCTGAGAATTTTCCACTTCAGTTCAAGCAGCATCCACTTATTAACTTCCTTTATGTGAGAATTCCACTCGTTCTGATCTATTTTAGGATTAATTAGGTGAATTAGAATATTAATCTATCTTCTAATTCTTTTTTTTTTTATATGTTGGGCAGTCTTCCTGCAGTCATTCTACTACTTCCCCTCCTGTATACAGGTAGTCAGTCCTCAACTTACTGAACCCAAAATTTCTGTCGCTAAGCGAGACAGTTGTTAAGTGGGTTTTATTATTATTTCCTTTATTGCCAGAGTACAACATGTGTACAATGAGATTGGCTGAGCCTTCCTGTTTTGCCCTGTTGACACAGTTGTTAAGTGAATCTGGCTTTCCCCATTGACTTGGCTGGTCAGGAGGTCGCAAAAGGGGATTATGTGACCCCAGGACACTGATACCGTCATAAATACGAGTCAGTCGCCAAGCATCCGAATTTTGATCCCATGACCCTGGAGATGGTGCAACGGTCACCAGTGTGAAAAACGATCACAGGTCCCTTTTTTCAGTGCCGTTGTAACTTTGAGTGGTCACTAAATGAATGTTTGTAAGTCAATACAATGCCTGTATTTCGCTGTTTTTCCTTTGTGACCATTTATTTTTCCAAGATCCTGACAAAACACTCCCCCCAAAATGCCTGTCCTATCTTTGAAAGTATCTCCTTACCCTTGAATGCTCCCGTAATTATCTCAGTCTTTCCTTAAAAGCAATTAAAACCGATCACGGTTTTAGATTTAACAGAACGACGAGTTGGAAGGGACCTCAGAGGTCTTGTAGTCCAACCCCCCCCCCCTTTCTCAGGCAGGAAATCCTGCACCATTCCAGACAAATGGCTGCCCAATCTCTTCTTAAAATCCTCCAGTGTCGGAGCACCCACAATCTCTGGAGGCAAGTCCTTCCTTATATAATACCATTTAGAATACGAACCAAAATCATATATTTGAAGAACACAGATTTGTGTGAGCCGAGGCTTCTCTTCCTTCTTCCGTCCTGAGCCTCTGAAAGGCCCTCTGTTTCCTTGTGTATTTTCCCATCTTGTTCGTGACACTGGGTTGTGTCACTTTTCCCCTGGGGTACCTTCATTGAGAAGGTGGCAAGAAGTCTCACCTGCTCCTTCCGTTATTACCACTCACTGGAGCCTGATCTACAGAGTTCTACTTTCGTACGCATTCATAGCTGCCTAGATGGCACCAATTCACGCTTCCTGGCGTATATTTTTACTCCTGACATTCATAATGAAACCTGCACCCTTCACCTCCCTGCCTGCATGAACTCGGGCCCACCTTTCGTTTGTGTCTATCACATCCTCCTTTGCATGCGGGCCACATAATTGCTTTGGCTTCCTTCATTTCGCCTGTTAATGCATGCTCTTTATGCTCTTCCATTCCAAAATACAAATACCTGTGGTGGGCCTGGTTCTTGCAGATGTTTCATGATCCAATTAGGTGATATCATCAGTCCTAGAAGAGAATGGGGGGTAAGGAGGAGGAGAACAACTGTGGGGTCCTTGATGCTCTGAGCTGGGTTTCTTGGAGATGTTTCATGATCCAACTGGCAAACATTATCAGTGTTAGAAGGAGGTAAGGTTTAAGGAGGAGGAGGAGGAGGACAACGATGACTGTGGGGTCTTTGCTGCTCTCTGATTGTAGTAGTTTTCTTGCAGATGTTTCATGACCCAACTAGGTAAGATCATCAGTGCTAGAAGGGAGTTGTCTTTGCTTTCGGTGCTGGTGGGAGGGTTCTTGTTGGCTCCTTAATTGGGCTGTTGTCTACAGTTTGAATTGTTAGTCTTGAGTCGGTGGGAGCTTTGTTTACTTCTGGGTTGTTGGTCTGGTATTAATTTTGCCGTTAATCTCTGCTTGCCTGTGTGTTGACTGCTGGTGCGTAGGCATTTTGGTCTTTCCGTTCCCTTTTCTGCTTTTTGATATTGTCTCTCGCGAATGGTGTGTAGCGGTTGTTCATCTCGATGTGCCTGTGGATGGCCGGTTTGTCTTGAGTGCCGAGCTTCCAGGAAGGCTCTGTTGAGGACACTTGAAGTTTTCACATGAAACTTGGGATAGAGGTTTGGGAAGGGTGCTGTGTATTCCCGTGATGGTGAACCTAATGGCAGGCGTACCAGAGGTGGCACGCAGAGCCCTCTCAGTGGGCATGTGCACCATCGCCAGCTGCTCTTCTGGTTTCTGGTGCAGACATGAGCACCACCCAGCTGGTCTTCGCAGGCGCTGGAGCATCAGAAAATGGCCCCAAAATGACCCAAAAAACAGGCTGCTTTTTTGGGCTTTTTTGTGCCAAAAATGGCCCAGAAAACAGCCAAAAAACAGGCCATTTTCCAGGCTGTTTCCAGGCCGTTTTCAGGCTGGCATGATAAACAGCTCAAAAATGCCCCAAAAATGGCCTGAAAAGGACCTGAAAAACAGCATTAAAATGGTCCAAAAGACAGGCTGTTTCCAGGCAGTTTTCCGGGTCATTTTCTGGCTGTTTCTCTGGCTGTTTTTGGTGCGAAAACAGCCTGAAAATGCCCCCAAAACAGGCATGTGTGCACCAACCAGTTAGCCTTCGGTTTTCTGGCACTCTGGCTTGCGTGCATGCACACGCGTTCTGGTTTGGGCATTCGGTCCCGAAAAGTTTCACCATCCCTGGTATATCCTGATTAAAGGCACGTTCGGAATGTGTGTCCCATCGCAGTTGCCAAACCCAACTTTTATTGCCCGTGAATGCGTCTTTTTTATGACGGTTAATCCTTAACGTAGGACAGTTGTGAGATTGCTTGGTGACCCGGGATGGCAGCGAAGCAGGTGTGAAACCAAGAGTGTTGTCAGCCACGTACTTTCACTTTTCAACGTATTTTCTATTTTTTCTTTTTTTTTATCGCCGCCTCCCCCCTCGGTTGTTCCAAGCGAAATGAGCACCCCGGCAATCGATAACGGCCTTTGGCGCTTAACGTGGGACTTTTCAGAAAGCGCATTAGCGTGAAGATATGAAACAATATCAGGTTTTTTTTTTTTTATCACCCTCTGCAAATCCAGGCATTGTGTTGGCTGACCTTGATGCGTCTCTAGAAGTGTGACACATTTAAAATCCTTGTCTTTTGTTGGCCTGCGGTGGCTTTGTTTTTGGCTTCTTACTCAATCTATCTTCTAGCTTGGTGGTCCTCGAGCTACACAGTGTTGTGATTGCAACACATCCAAAGTTGCTCTTTCCTCCCCCCCTCTCACCCGCCCTCCCCGGCAGAAAATTATTTTGAGTTATATTTAGAGCAGGGGTCTCCAATCTTGGCAACTTTAGGACTTGTGGACTTCAACTCCCAGAATCCCTCCGCTTAGAAGAAATACAGGCAGTCCGGGAGTTAGGATCATAATTGAGCCTGGAATTACAGTTGTAAGTTGTGGTGGTTGTTAAGCAAGTTGTGACATGAACACGCCTGATTTTATGACCCTTTTCATGGAAGTTGTTAAGTGAACCCAAGTAGGGTATTTTTTTTTGTAGAATCAGAGTATAAATTCAGAATTTCCAAACAGCGAGGTGGCCCTTTAGGTATTGCTCCAAGGGCTCCAATTACAATTGGGATAACACACGATTTCTTTTTCCAAAGTCGCTCAACTTCAATTTGTAAGTCCCGATACTTTGTAATTTTTTCTTGCTGTGTGTCTTCAATTCGTGCATCACCAGGTATTGCAATGTCAATGAACCAAACCCTTTTCTTCTCAACTATTGTTATGTCAGGCGTGTTGTGGGCCAAGTGCTTGTCCGTCTGAATTCTGAAGTCCCACAAGATCTTGACTGTTTCATTCTCCAGAACCTTCTCAACCTGATGTTCCCAGTAGTTGTTACTACTAAATCCAAACTTTTGGCACAGTTTCCAGTGAATGCTTTTAGCAACTCGGTTATGGCGTTCTAGGTAGTCAGTTTGTGAAATTTTGCTGTACCCACTGATTAAATGGTTGTTGTTGTTGTTATTATTATTATTTGGTAGTCCTGTTGCTAATGGCAACTTGTTCTAATCCTTCGCCGTGGATGTGTGATGCGGCTTACTTACACGCAAGTGTGGGTCGTCCTCGACTTAACGGCCACCATTCTAACCAGAAATTTCCATTGTAAAGCAAGGCGGGTGTTCAGTAAAGCATGCACGATTTTAGAGCCTTTTTATTTTGCCACGGTTGTTAAATGAATCATGAGGTTGTTAAGGGAGCCCGGCTTCCCCCATTGGCTTAGCTTGGCTGGGAAGGTCGGAAACTTTGAGCCCACGACCACGGGGAGGCTGCGCCTGGTCGTAAGCGTGAGGACCGGTTGTAAGTCAGTGCCGTAGCTTCGATCAGAACAACGGAATTAATCAGAATAACAGAGTAACAGTGTGTGAATGTTCACTAAGCGAATGGTTGCAGGTTGAGGACTACCTGTATTGTGTGTGTGTGTGTCTGAATGTGTATTCCATGTTTGTCATTCTGCTATTTAAAGGTTCACTAAACGTCACTGTCTTATGCAATAGTGTTGTGCAATACACTATGATTTCTCTGCATACAAGCAGTTCTTGACCTGAGACTGTAATTGAGCCTGGGTAATCATGCTGGTCATTAAGTGAGGTCACCACGTGACTGTGACTGTTGTTTACTGTTAGCTTGTTTATCTGAGTTGCTATTTCCTTGATTGGGGTATTGTTTATTTCTTGATGGTTAGTCTAGTATTAATCTTGATACTAAAGAAAAGAGAGAGATAGAAAGAGAGAATGCAAACCCCACTCCCTTCTAGCACTGATGATGTTCCCTAGCTGGGTCATGAAATGTCTGGAAGAAAGCCACCAAGCTCAGAGAGCACCAAGAATCCCTCAGTCCTCCTCCTCCTCCTCTAACCCCACCTTCTTCTAGCACTGATGATGTTCCCTAGCTGGGTCATGAAACATCTTGAAGAAAATCATCAAGCTCAGAGATCAGCAAAGATCCTACAGTCCTCCTCCTCTTCCTCCTCAAATCCTACCTAAGCACTGATGATGTTACCTAGCTGGGTCATGAAATGTCTGTAAGAAAACCACCAAGCTCAGAGAGCATCAAGGAGCCCTCAGTTCTCCTCTTCCTCTTCCTCTAATCCCACCTTCTTCTACCACTGATGATATTACCTAGCTGGGTCATGAAACATCCTGAAGAAAACCACCAAGCTCAGAGGTCAGCAAAGATCCTACAGTCGTCCTCCTCCTCTTCCTCCTCCTCCTCCTCCTCCTCTCTCACCTCCTCCTAGCACTGATGATGTTCCCTAGCTGGGTCATGAAACATCTTGAAGAAAATCATCAAGCTCAGAGATCAGCAAAGATCCTACAGTCCTCCTCCTCTTCCTCCTCAAATCCTACCTAAGCACTGGTGATGTTACCTAGCTGGGTCATGAAATGTCTGTAAGAAAACCACCAAGCTCAGAGAGCATCAAGGAGCCCTCAGTTCTCCTCTTCCTCTTCCTCTAATCCCACCTTCTTCTACCACTGATGATATTACCTAGCTGGGTCATGAAACATCCTGAAGAAAACCACCAAGCTCAGAGGTCAGCAAAGATCCTACAGTCGTCCTCCTCCTCTTCCTCCTCCTCCTCCTCCTCTCTCACCTCCTCCTAGCACTGATGATGTTACCTAGCTGGGCCATGAAACGTCTGCAACAAGCCCACCAAGCTCAGAGAGCAACCAAGGGACCCCAGAGTTCAACCCTGAGCCGCAACTATTCTCCGCTCCTCTCCTCCTCGGTTTCTCCCTATCACTGCGTCGTGTCTGTGCGAAGCCATGTGGCTCACCCCGTAGTTGCTCCTTCAGCCTTGAACGTTACTTGGTCTTCCTTATGTAACGCTCCTTTGCATAACAGGACCTGAATCAACAGCCGGCCTCAACGCTTTCCCTGTGGTGGTTGGTGGCGTTTGCTCATTGGTATAACTCGCTCGTAAAACACTGCACGCACCGAGTTAGGCAACCTTTGGAACCTAGTACCTGGAGAGAGAAAGTCAGAAATGAGCACACCTTTGGCCCGGCCTATAAAACGGTTGCATCTGGCAGCTCTCAAAATCTACAGCCAGTCTCCCACATTAATTCCCTAGTAAGAAAATTTCGGGTCTAAATTCTGTTTTAATTTTACGTATCTCTTCAATCCAATTCTTAATGTAATATATTTTTAATTTGGCATATCTGTTCTATCCAATTCTTAATGTAATAACATTTAATAGTCCATGTCACCACTGTTGCGTGGTTAGCCTTTGCCCAAAGATGGAAAGATAATGAAATGCCAGGTGAGATAGAAATAATTAGAAAAATTCGGATGTGCGCTGAAATTGGATAAATTAACGCAAGAATTAAAAAATAAGATCGAATCTGATTATTATAAAATTTGGGAAAAGTTTTACGACTGGTTGAAACAAGGAAGGAATAAGTGTGTCAAAGATGACTAAAGTTTATGTATACATGTAAATTTGTATTATTTTGTTTTATATTTGTTACTTGGTGATGTAAGATAAGCAGGTGTGTCGGGATGAATGCACCACGTTCATTGTTATTAAATGTCTTTCTTTTTTGTTGGATTAACAAAATTTATTAAAAAAAAATATTAAAAAAAATTTACAGCAAGTCCTTGAATTACGACCACAATTGAGCGTAAAAGATCTTGGCTAAGCAGGACAGCTGTGAACTGTTAAAGTGTTTTTATGAAGAGGGGGACATGAGTTCGGCCTCATTTTACGACCTTTCTCTTGCCCCGGTGGTGAAGTGGGTCCCTGCAGCATTACGTGAGTCACACCGTCATTAAGCGGATCTGGCTTCCCCCCATCAACTTTGCTTGTCAGAAGGTTGCAAAAAGGGGATCGAGACACTACGACCGTCGTATATACGAGTCACTTCCCAAGCACCTGGATTTTGATCACATCACTGGGGAATGCTGCAACGGTCATAAGTGTGAAAAATGGTCCTAAGTCATTTTTTTCATTGCCGTTGTGACTTCAAACAGTCACTAAATGAACGGGTTGTATGTCGAGGACTGCCTGCGATGTGCAAAAAAAATGTGTTGAAGAAACTTTTGCACAGGTGGTCCTCAACGTACGGCCCCGATTGAGCCCACAATTTCTGTCGTGAAGTGAGACATTTGTTAAGTGAGCCTTTCCCCCATTTTACGACCTTGCTCGCCACACTTCGCTGCAGTTAATAATAAGTTTGTCCCACGATCGTTAAGTGAATCTGGCTTCCCCAATGGACTTTGCTTGCCGGAAGTCGCAAAAGGAGATTGTGTGACTTCCCCTTGCGACCGTTGTAAATACGAGTCAGTTCCCAAGCAGCCGAATTTTGATCCCGTGACCCTGGGGGATGTTGCAGGGGTCATAGGTGTGATAAACGGTCATAAGTCGCATCTTTCAGTGCCGTCTCAACTTTGAATGGTCGTTATAAGTCGAGGACTTACCTGTATTGCAAAAAGTAACAGGATAGGCCTCTTCAGGACACAACTGAGCCACGTGCTGGCTCCTTTGAGGAATCTGAAAAAAAAATGAGAATAATTGCACCGGCTTTCCTCCAGATGGTCGTGCCTTCTTGTTTATATAGGTATTCCTCGACTTACGACAGTTCGCTTAGTGATTATTCAAAGTTACAACAGGCACTGAAAAAAGTGACTTGGGACCATTTTTTCTCACCTATGACCGTTGCAGCATTCCCAGGGTCACGGGATCAAAATTCAAGAACTTGGCAGTTGCTACATATTTAGAATAGAATAAACAGAGTTGGAAGGGGCCTTGGAGGTCTTCTAGTCCAACCCCCTGCCTAGGATTATCCAATCTCTTCTTAAAAACTTCCAGTGTTGGGAGCATTCACAACTTCTGGTGACAAGTAGTTCCAGTGGTTAATTGTTCTCACTGTCAGGGAGTTTCTCCTTAGTTGCTTCTATCCTAGAATAGAATAGAATAAAAAGGATGGAGAACAGAAAAAGAAGAGAATAGAATAGAATAATGGAAAGGAGAATAGAATGGAATGGAATGGAATGGA
The DNA here is from genome assembly GCA_023653725.1 of Bungarus multicinctus. NCBI lineage: Eukaryota > Metazoa > Chordata > Lepidosauria > Squamata > Elapidae > Bungarus > Bungarus multicinctus. The sequence continues at coordinate 3,469,755 of CM042850.1, forward strand.
CTGGAATGGAATGGAATAGAATAGAATAGCAGAGTTGGAAGGGACCTTGGAGGTCTTCTAGTCCAACCCCTGCCTAGACAGGAAACCCTACACCACTTCAGACAAAGGGTTATCCAATCTCTTCTTAAAAACTTCCAGTGTTCTCACTGTCAGGAAAGTTCTCCTTCGTTCTAAGTTTCTTTTCTCCTTGATTAGTTTCCATCCATTATTCCTTGTTTGGCCTTCAGGGGCTTTGGAGAATAGCTTGACCCCCTCCTCCTCTCTGTGGCAGCCCCTCAAATCTTGGAAGATGCTCTCCTGTCTCCCCTGGTCCTTCTCTTCACTAGACTAGCCAGGCCCAGTTCCTGCAACCGCTCATCGTATGTTTTAGTCTCCAGTCCCCTTATCATCCTGGTTGCTCTTCTCTGCCCTTTTTCTAGAGTCTCAACACCTTTTTTTACATCGTGGTGACCAAAACTGGATGCAGGATTCCAAGGGTGGCCTTACCAAGGCCTTATAAAGTGGTATTAACACTCCACATGATCTTGATTCCATCCCTTCGTTTATGCAACCTAGGACTGTGTCGGCTTTTTTGGCAGCTGCTGCACATTTATGACAGTTACGATGTCCCTGGGGGCACGTGATCCCCTTTTGTGACGTTCTGACCAGCAAAGTCAGTGGGGAAAGCCAGGTTCACTTAACAACAGCATTACCAACTTGACAAACTGCAGTGATTTGTGTAAAAAAACATGGCAAGAAAAGTCACAAAATGGGGCAAAACTCACTGAACAACTTTCTTGCTTAGCCACATAAATGTTGGGGCTCCATTGTGGTTGTAAGTTGAGGACTTCATTTTGGGCTGAATTTCCCTCCCAAATGCCCAAGTCCTGGTTCAACGTGGAAGGAATATCCTTGCCAGATAATTACCCCAGTGATGTAAGTTGGGCTCATTCTCCATGTGTAACAACACGTATTAAGAGTCCGTAAGTCTTATTTGCCTGTGTTCTGACCCAGGCTTCCCAAGATCACGAAGCCGACTCCTCGTCCCGATAAAACCCCTTTTATTTAGGTTAAAGGGAATTCCTCTCCAGCAAAATCCCGGCAAACAGTCTTTCAAGGGATTTCACAACTACAGACCTTTATCAGGCTTGGAGAATTGCCAGGCCGATAAGCTTCCAAATGCCATGCTGTAGCAGCAATTACTTGGCTAGAAGTCAGGAACAGACCTTCACCCTAATTGTCTCCTGCAAACACCCCTCCCCTTTCGCTTCTCTTTTATTCCCTCTGGGAGGGGCCATTCTCTGTCTACCTGAGCCTTTACTCTGAGTCGACCCTTGTTCCTTAGTTGTTCCCTTCTTCTGGCAGCTCTGTGCAGGAGCACACTGGGAACAGGCTCCAGCTGTTCTTCTTCCCCACTGATCTCTGACTCCGAAGGCAGCTGATAACTGTCGGAGGGCCCTGGCCTCATCTCTGCCTCCAACGCAGAGCCCTCGTTTAAGCCTTTCCCAGACTCCAGGACTGGCCCAGGTTCCTCCCCAACCTCCTTACTGTCCGAGTCTGGCCACAGCTCCACTGGCCCTTAACGGGCCACAACAGCTTGCAACGATTGTGGATCTCTCCTTAAGATGCGCATAATCCTACGTATCAAGAGACACAACCGATGGGATGGATAGAAGGATATAAAACGATTGGCGGTGGAGGGCGCTTCGCCTTTGGTCTCCCTCTTTTATAGGCAAAACGTGACGATTCTGCAGTGAATCTGAAAATCAACCTGGTCTCAAAATATGAATTAGAAAAGAAGATCAGAAATGGGGCGAGAAATTATCCTTGGATTTGTATGCTGCTTCTCTTTCGGCTTCCTCAAGCGGCAGTGAACGAAACACGATTCGTTATTGGCGCCTCCTTTATGCGTAGGAACAAACAATTGGCGCATCCTTTATGGATTTGGTTGTGCAGTTCTCGATCAAAAGTGTCTGAGAAATGGGCAGGTCGAGGGGAAATGTGCACATGGAGGTATGGATGATGGTTGTGTGTGGAAACTGCTATCAACTCTTAGTAGTGTTGGAGTTGTGAAAATTAATTCAAGGAAATGGGTGTATTGGGAAAAGGGCATCGAAGAGACAGCTTGGTCTAGTGATGAAGGCACCAGGCTAGTAAGTGGGAGACTGTGGCATTAATCCTGCCTTAAGCATGAAAGCTGACTGGGTGATAGTGAGTTCTAGTCCCGCCTTAGGCAAGGAAACCTGTTGGATGACTTTGGGCTAATCACCAGGAGGTGCTGAATTCTAGTCCACTCTGAAGCACAAAAGCCAACTGGGTGACTTGGGGCCAATCACCAGGAGACGGTGAGTTCTAGTTTCGACTTAGGTATGAAATCCACCTGGGTGATTTTGGATCAATTACTAGGAGATGGTGAGTTCTAGTCCTGCCTTAGGGATGAAAGCTGATTGGATGACTTTAGGCCAATAGCCAGGAGACTGGGAGTTCTAGTCCCGCCTTAGGGATGAAAGCTGATTGAATGACTTTAGGCCAATAGCCAGGAGACTGGGAGTTCTAGTCCCGCCTTAGGGATGAAAGCTGATTGAATGACTTTAGGCCAATAGCCAGGAGACTGGGAATTCTAGTCCCGCCTTAGGGATGAAAGCTGATTGGATGACTTTAGGCCAATAGCCAGGAGACTGGGAGTTCTAGTCCCGCCTTAGGGATGAAAGCTGATTGGATGACTTTAGGCCAATAGCCAGGAGACTGGGAGTTCTAGTCCCACTTTAAGGTATGAAATCCGGCTGGGTGATTTTGGATCAATTACTAGGAGACGGTGAGTTCTAGTCCCGCCTTAGGCATGAAAGCCAGCTGGGGGACTTTGGGCCAGTCCTTCTCTCTGAGCCCAACTCACCTCACAGGGTTGTTGTTATGGGGAAATTAGGAGGCAGGGGCAGTACTACCTATTCTTGTTGCCCTGTCTTATTTATAAAAATAAATAAATGCAGATTTTTTTTTAAAAAAAAGTTAAATATAATGTTAATTATGTGGTGTCGAGTCTGAATTTGCTCACTGTCTCGTTTTCATAATCTGGTTTACACCAATTTCCATAGCCACCTGTGAAAAATATATATCTATATCTATATAGGCATAGACATTTTCACAGGTGGCTATGGAAATTGGTGTGAGCCAGATTATGAAAACGAGACAGTGAGCAAATTCAGACTCGACACCACATAATTTGTTTTTGGCCTATCGCTAAACATTTTTCAGTACTTTTTTTGGGGCCTTTGGAACTGACTCACACAAATCACCAGGTGTCGAAGAGCCCTGTGTGAACCCATCTTAGCAAGTTGAAACCCAGTGCCAGAATTGCTGTTGGCTGCTGCTGCCGCCTCTTCCCGGGCTCCTTGGATAGGGAAGCTGCTTCCTGCTGTCTGAATGTGACCCCTCCCCCCGTCTCTGCTTAGCCAGTACACAACAACAACAACCCTGTGAGGTGGGTTGGGCTCAGGGGTGGGATTCAAAATTTTTTAACAGCTGGTTCTGTGTGCATGGCTTGGGTGGTGGGTGTGGCTTGGAGGTCATGTGACTGGGTAGGCATGACTTAGTGGTCATGTGACTGGCTGGGTGTGGCCAACTCAACATCCCTCATATCGAGCACGCATCTCCTCGCCTGGCCTCTCGTGACTGTGGGGATGCTGCAACAGTCATAAGTGTGAAAAAGGGTCATAAGTCACTTTTCTCAGTGCCATTGTAACTTTGAATGGTCCCTCCACACAAGCAAAGTACCAGCAAAGGAGGGGAAAAAAACTCCAGAGAAGTTCCTGAGACAGGAAGTCCCGTCCTGCCAAGAATGTAATCAGGGTTAACGGAGAGGCAGTTTCTGTAAGCAACCCCAGAATGTTTCCTTCCTGCCTTCCTTACAGGATTAGGCCAGGAATTTCTTCTCACAACCGGTTCTCCGAACTGCTTAGAAGGTTAACAACCGGTTCTAGCAAATAGGTGCCAACTGGTAGAATCCCACCCCTGGTTGGGCTGAGAGAGAAAGGGACTGTCCCAAAATCACCCAGCTGGCTTTCATGCTTGAGGAGGGACTAGAACTCTTCAATCTCCGGCTTTTTGTAGAATGGTGTCTTTAACTACTAGACCAAACTCCTGAACTTGTAATGGCCACTAAGTCCGTATCCTTGACTTTGGTAGATAAGAGGTGTTTTATTTTAAATAGTTAATAAGTATGATTAATTGATCCAAAGTAAATTGTTTGCCAACCGTGCACGGTGTTGGCAACCGCCTTCGAAGTGGAGAGCTGTGACAGTCAATAGAAACAGGTTAAACTGGCAAATCAGCCAAACGGATATTTCCCTGTTCTGGGAATCTGGAGACATTTAATTTACCGGACGTTCACAATTCTCAATCTGGGCAACCGAGAGAATTTGCAAACTTCGACTCAGAATCACATTAATATCACTGAACGTTAACTTATTCGGATATACGTTGACACCTTGTGATAATTTGCTAATTCTGGACAGCATTCGGCCACCACTCTACTCCGCGATGGGTGTGTTGTGACGGGAAGCAACCTAGGGATTAAGATTTGTTGGAAGTGGGTTTGCAGGAAGAGACAGGTGCACCCTGGGAGTTTTGCATTGGGAAATTAGGAGGAGCGTAATTTCCATGTTGGAAAATAATGGGGGGGAGGGGGGAGTAGAGAGACAACATCAGCAAGACTTGTAACAGAGTGATAGAATAACAGAGTTGGAAGGGACCTTGGAGGTCTTCTAGTCCAACCCCCTGCTCAAGCAGGAAACTCTTTTTTTTTTATAGTAAGCCATGCATCAAAAAATCCTGGGACATCTGCTCTACAATAGGTAGGTGGATTAAAGATAATTAAATGGGGCTGTTAACAGGGGTTGAACTCTAAGGGGCTTCCACAAGGAAGAGGGGGGGTCAACCTATTATCCAAAGCCCCAGAAGGCAGGACAAGAAGCAACGGATAGAAACTCATCAAGGAGAGAAGCAACCTGGAATTAAAGGAGAAATTTCCTGATAGTGAGGACAATTAACCAGTGGAACTGCTTGCCAACTGAAGTTGTAGGTGCTCCATCACTGGAATTTTTAAAGAAGAGATTGGACAGCCATTTGACTGAAATAGTATAGAATCTCAGGTTAAATCAAAACATTTCCCAACTAGGTAACATCATAAGTGTTAGTAAAAAGTGGAGTTTTCTCTCTGTTTATATTCTAGTTGCTACTAGAATTCCACTTGAATATGAGCAAACCCCATCCCCTAATAGCACTGATGATGTAACCCAGTTTGGGTAATGAAACGTCTGCAAAATTGGTTCTTTCCTTGATTAGTTTCCAACCAATATTTCTTGTCTGGCCTTCAGGTGCTGCTTTGGGGCAGCCCCTCAAATATTGGAAGACTGCTATTATGTCACCCCTAGTCCTTCTTTTCATCAAACTAGACCTATCCAATTCCTGCAACCGTTCTTCGTATGTTTTAGCCAGTCCCCTAATTTACTGCTTATTGTACCCTTTTACTATCATTAAGCATTGTACCTTATCATTCTTGACTCTTGACAAATGTCTCTTTTCTTTTATGACACTGAGAGCATTTGCACCAAGACAAATTCCTTGTGTGTCCAACCACACTTGGCCAATAAAGAATTCTATTCTATTCCTATTCTATTCTATTCTATTCCTATTCTATTCTATTCCTATTCTATTCTATTCTATTCTATTCTATTCTATTCTATTCTATTCTATTCTATTCTATTCTATTCTATTCTATTCTATTCCTATTCTATTCTATTCCTATCCTATCCTATCCTATCCTATCCTATTCTATTCTATTCTATTCTATTCTATCCCTTTCCTATTCCATTCCATTCCTATTCTATTCTATTCTATTCTATCCCTTTCCTATTCCATTCCATTCCATTCCTATTCTATTCTATTCCTTTCCTATTCTATTCTATTCTATTCTATTCTATTCTATTCTATTCTTTTCTATTCCTTTTCTATTCCTTTTCTATTCCTTTTCTGTTCCATTTCATTCCTATCCTATCCTATCCTATCCTATCCTATCCTATCCTATTCTATTCTATTCTATCCCTTTCCTATTCCATTCCATTCCTATTCTATTCTATTCTATTCTATTCTATTCTATTCTATTCTATTCCTCTTTGCTGCTCTTCTCTGCACTCTTTCCAGAGTCTCAACATCATTTTTTTACACCGAAACTGGATGCAGGATTCCAAGAGTGGCCTTACCAAGGCCTTATAAAGCGCTATTAACGCTCCACGTGATCTCGATTCCCTCCCTCTGTGAAGGCAGCCTAGGACTGTGTCAGCTTCCCTTCGAAACCGAATGAAAATGTCAAGAGGGGAAATACATTTTTTCTACCCGGTCTTCCTTTACAGCAAATATTAAGTTTGAAGGCATGCATATAAAACAGCAGCGATGAATACATGCGTGTAATATCAAACAGATGTCTGGTGCATGTGTATGAATGCGAGCAAGCAAGGCCCTTTTTTTGGATTTTAATGAGTTGTTACAGAAGGCTTTTGTTACTGCACAATGCCAAACATTCTCCCCTTGAAGAGCGAGCAGCAACAAAAGGAGGGAAGAGAGCTCTCTGCTTGAATTAAACTTTTAAATCCAAAATTCTTGACGTTGTACAAATGCGGCACGTCAGATTGCTCAAGGAAAGGGTAAAAAAACGCTTTAGATCACTTATTTTTCTCTCCTCTCCAATCCTTTTTTTCCTCGCTCTTGGGAAATCCTGCTTGCTTTAAACCTTGTTTCTCTTGATGTTTCTGTCATGAAGTTCTGATTCTCGTAAGAGGACTCCTGAGGTTAAAAACAGCTTTTTGTAAATGTGTATTCTAAGGACTTGTCACAGTAACACCGCTGGGGTGGGAAAAAACCCACAAGGACATTAAAAACCAGGGCCCGAGGTGCTTTGGTGGGTTGCTTCTCCCCAAGTGATGTCTTTCTTCTCAAATGAAAAGATTGAAATGCAATCACTGCTCCGGGCTTCCGTTAAAGGAGCAATGGGGGTTGGAAAGCAAGAATTGCAGTTAGTCCTTGACTTAACGACCACGTAGGGAACCTGGATTTCCATCGCTCAGCAAGATGTGAATCGCGTTAAAATTTTGCAAGCTTTGTTTTGTTTTGCCACAGTCGTTAAACGAATCGCTTCAGTTGTTAAGTGAACCATGCAGTCATCAAATTTCACCCCCATTGACTGGCATAGAATATGCTGTTACAGAATTTAAAAAAAAAATAATTAAAAAAATACTTTATCAAATAGGTTTAGGTACATACAATAAAATCCAGATATTCCATTTGTCGCAACATAGGCAAATACAGTGTTCGCTCTATTTGACAACTCTCTCATTGTATCAAATGTTCATTAAACTTATTTAAATATAATCCAGAGTTTCATTCTAATTGTGTATCACGAATACATTTACATATAATATGACCAATTTCTATCATGTGCTTTTATTTGACTTTTTATTCCTTTCTTGCCTATCTTCCAGCCAACTGTACCATAAGTTCCAAATTTCATAGTATTCTGACTCCTCTTTGTTTCTGAGTTCCATTGAGAACATCCTGTTTAATTAAGCCTCTTAAGAGTTTTCCCTGGCTGCTTGTCTTTCTGAGGTTACTAAGGGCTCTCCGAGCCCCGCAGAGCCTTAGCGAGCCCACTCCTGATTTTTATTATTATAGACTTAACAGCGAATAAGCGAAAGCTGCCATTCAGCTGTAGGATTTGATTTAACCTCTGATACTGAACCATCCCCACCTGCAGTGCTTGGCAGCCACAGTCAGGTAGGTAAGCAAGGAAGATTTGTGTACAAAATGCAGCAGCCCAGAGAAGGAAACGGAGAGGGGGTATTAGATTTGGGGAAACTCCCAAAAGATGTACTGAACACTTCATCCTCTTTGTGGTTGCGCATTCCTTGTGCGAGGAACAAATGTGCCCCACGCTGCCTTGAGTCAACAATTCTCGAATCACCTTTGCTCAACATGTAGGTAATGATTTCAAGTGATAACCACTAAATACACACGGAATATTTCTTTCTGTTCCTTTATTAATACCAGAACTACCAAACTGGGCCTGCATTGTTTGAGCCTTAAATCCCTAATTGGATGTTGAATTTTTCTCCAGTCTTCTGTAACCCAGATAGCGATGGGGTCCTTGGTGCTCTCTGAGTCCTTGGTGGTTGTGTTGCAGATGTTTCATTACCCAAGCTAGGTAACATCATCAGTGGGAAGAGGGGAAGAGGAGGAGGAGGAGGAAGAAGAAGAAGAAGAAGAAGAAAAGAAGAAGAAGATCATCATCATCATCATCATCATTATGAGCTCTCCAAGGTGGATTATTTTCTTGCAGTTGTTTTATTACCGAACTAGATAACATCATCCATGCTAGAAAGGAGTGGAGTTTGTGCTCTGTTTTTATTTTAGTGGCTTGCCCTGTCTGTGCTGGTGGGAGTATACTTAGTGGTTCCTTGAGGTCTCCTATATAGGTGGTTCCTATATAAGAAGAGAACTGTTCTCTTCCTCCTCCTCTCTGTAAATCCCACTCCCTTCTAGCACTGATGATGTTATCTAGTTGGGTCATGAAATGTCTGCAAGAAAGCCACCAAGCTCAGAGAGCATCAAGAACCCCATACTTCCTTCTCCTCCCCCCCTTCCCCCCCTTGCAAACTCCATTCCTTTCTAGCAGTGATGATATTCCCAAGTTCGGTCATGTCTGGAAGAAAACAACCAACCTCCGAGATCATCAAGGACTCCAGAGTCGTCATTGTCCTCCTCCTCCTCCTCTCTGCAAACCCCACTTCATTGTAGCACTGATAATGTTACCTACTTGGATAATAGAAGACTCCGAATAACTGTATTGTCACTTTAAATGCACACTAATCGGCATACATTAAAATGAAGTTTCATTTTAGCTCTCGAAGGGTCACCAGCTCCAATGTACAGTACATAAACATGACAAAAATATAGATAGATAAGTAGATGGACAGACAGACAGACAGACAGACAGACAGACAAGCATATACCCACATACTCATGTATACTATAGGACAGAGAAACCACACAGTCCGGTGTGGATGCATAAATGTATACGGCGAGAAAAACGAATCTTGCAAATGAATGAAATGTCTGCAGGAAAAGCAACCAAGCTCAGAGAGCCATACAGGAGCCCAGATTGCAACCCTGAGCTACATATATTTTCTTCTATCAGTACAAAATATCTGTACTAGGGCAGCACAAATAGGGTAGTTCCCGGGGATGAACTTAGAAAGCCAGCCCATGTGCCTGAGTTTGGAGTCGGAGCTTTGGCCTCTCTGGAGAGCTCTCATCATTTAAAATCGATTTAATTTGTTACCTATTTGGACACACCTGCTTAAAACCGGAGATTGGAACTGACATTTTTGGGGGAGGGGAGGGGGAAGGAGTTCCCAAACTCATCCACGGGGTGTTCGACGGTTGCTAAGCAGCTGCTGCTGAACCACTGAACGGTTTTTCTCCTTCCTCCGTTTCTTATTTCCGTCCGAGCCAATTTTGCAGTGATCTAACCAGGGTTTAGGATGGACTTGATTGTGTTTTCGATCTTCTGGCTTTTGCCCCTGATTTTTAATGACGTTTCCCCCCCACCCCCACCCCTCTTATCTTTGCTGTAGGACATTCAGCCAGAAGAAAGCAGCGATTGAGAGAGAGTATGCACAGGTAAGGAACAGAATATTGCGGCCGATTGTCCGAAGGGTATTTTTTGACTTCTCTTTGTTGTAGACTTCCCTGCCTTTAAAAAAAATGGGTTGTTGGCATTACATTCATTAATTCTCCTGTGCAGTAATCCTCGACCTACAGTAGGATTCTTCAAACTTGACAGCTTTAAGACTTGTGAACTTCAACTCCCAGAATTCCTCCTCCAGTCATGTTAGCTCAGGGATTCTGGGAGTTGAAGTCCACAAGTCTTAAAGCTGTCAAGCTTGAAGACCCTTGGATTAGATGGATGGATGGACCATGGATAGATAATGGAGATGGAGGTAGAAGATAGATACTGTAGATCAGGGGTCTTCAAACTTGACAGCTTTAAGACTTGTGGACTTAAAGCTTAACTCCCAAATTTCCTCCTCCAGTCATGTTAGCTCAGGAATTCTGGGAGTTGAAGTCCACAAGTCTTAAAGCTTTCGAGTTTGAAGACCCTTGGATTAGATGGATAGATAGAGAAATAGATAGAGATAGACAGATTAAACAGATTATACATAGACAGACAGACAGACAGACAGATAGATAGACAGACAGACAGACAGACAGACAGAGATGGAGACAGAAGATAGATACTGTAGAGCAGAGATCTTCAAACTTGACAGCTTTAAGACTTGTGGACTTCCAACTCCCAGAATTCTTCCTCCAGTCATTTTAGCTCAGGAATCCTGGAATTTGGAAGTCCACAAGTCTTAAAGCTGTCAAGTTTGAAGACCTTTGGGATGGATGGATGGATAGATAGATGGATAAATAGATAGATAGATAGATAGATAGATAGATAGATAGATAGATAGATAGATAGATATGGAGATAGATATGGAGATAGATACTGTAGATTAGGGGTCTTCAAATTTGACAGCTTTAAGACTTATGGACTTCCAACTCCCAGGATTCTTCCTCCAGTCATTTTAGCTCAGGAATTCTGGGAGTTGGAAGTCCACAAGTCTTAAACTTGCCATGTTAGAAGAACCTTGACTTTCAGCCCTCTATTCACCAAATATTTAAAGTTAGAACAACACTGAAAAGGTGAACAGAGACCTGGTCCTCGCCCTTACGACAATCGCAGCATCCCCAAGGTGACCTGGCCAAAATTCAGGCATCGTGTGTGTGTGTGTGTGTGTGTGTGTGTGTGTCAGTGTCACAGGATCGCCATTGGCAACCTTCCCAGCTTGGCTTCTGACCATTGGGGAAAGCCAGATCCGCTTAACGGCCATTAATTCACTTAACAACCGGGATGATTCACTTAGCAGCCGTGGCAAAAGAGGTTGCAAAATTGGGCACGGCTCCCTCCCTTTAACAACCATCTTGCTAAGCGTTGGACGTTCCGTTCCCAATTGTGGTTGTAAGTCGAGGACTACCTGAAAAGGTGATATCTCCAAATTGAGCTAAATTCCTTTCTTAACTTTCTGGCCATTAAGCAACTCTATAGTGTTTTTCATGATGGGGCATACAGGGACTTACTGTGGCACAGAATATTACTTGAAATGCCCCAGAATATTACTGATTATTGTTCCCTCTGTACAAAATCTGGCAGAGAGCTTCATTGACTTTGGTCTAGACCAGGGGGTTCCAAACTTTAGGACTTGTGGGCGTCAAGGTCCAGAATTCCTCAGCCAATCATGTTGGCTGGGGAATTCTGGTAGTCCACAACGTTGTGAAGTTTAGAGACCATTGATTTAGTTCCGGGGTGGCGAACTATAGTCCATTTTTTTGATCTGTGGAGTTCAACTCCCAGAAATCCTGAGCCAAAATGGAGAATTATGTCCCTTTTATGGCCTGTGGATTTCAACTCCCAGAATCCCTGAGCCAAAATGAGAAATTATGGCCCTTTTAGGACTTGTGGACTTCAACTCCCAGAATTCCTCAGCCAGCATTGGGAATTATGGCCCTTTTAGGACTTGTGGACTTCAACTCCCAGAATCCCTGAGCCAACATGGGGAATTACGGCCCTTTTAGGACTTGTGGACTTCAACTCTCAGAATCCCTGAGCCAACATGGGGAATTATGGCCCTTTTAGGACTTGTGGACTTCAACTCCCAGAATCCCTGAGCCAACATGGGGAATTACGGCCCTTTTAGGACTTGTGGACTTCAACTCCCAGAATCCCTGAGCCAACATGGGGAATTACGGCCCTTTTAGGACTTGTGGACTTCAACTCCCAGAATCCCTGAGCCAACATGGGGAATTATGGTCCTTTTAGGACTTGTGGACTTCAACTCCCAGAATCCCTGAGCCAGTATGGCGAATTATGGCCCTTTTAGGACTTGTGGACTTCAACTCCCAGAATCCCTGAGCCAACATGGGGAATTACGGCCCTTTTAGGACTTTGTGGACTTCAACTCCCAGAATCCCTGAGCCAGCATGGCGAATTAATCCTCTTCGTTGCTCTTCTTTGCACTCTTCTCCTTCTAGTGTCTCAACATCTTTTGTATAACGTGGTGATGAAAACTGGATGCAGTACTTCAAAGCATTATAAATGTTACCGTTTAGTGGTATACCAGTATACCCAGTTCTTTAAGTGAATTTTAGCTGATACAGATCCCTTAGAGGGGAAAAAAAAGAGTATTTTCTTGCTGTCTGCCTAGAGTATTTCTGTAGGGCATTTGATTGTTTTGTAAGAAGAATTTGCAATTTCTAGGCAGGTCTTTCCTTCCGACAGATCTGTTGTGTTTCTTTTGTGGTTTTCCTCCTCCTTTCTAACAGCCTGCCAAGTGTCAATTTTTTTCTTTTTTCTTTAACCCTCTTAAGACAGAAGAAATGTACGATTATGTTGTAAGAAAAAAAAAAGTTCTATTTTTCTGAGAAAAAATAAAACCCGGAAAGGGTATATTGGGAGTCACAAACCTTGACAAATAAATCATCCGTTTGTTTGAACACTGGCTCAAGATTTGTAAAAAAATAATAATAATAATCCATCATTCGTGATGTTTCCTGTTAGACAAGAAGCACAATTTGATGAAATCTGTTGATTTTTAGAAGGACGTGTCTGTCCGTTTTAATGAAAGGTGACTATCGGTAGTCCTTGACCTATCACTGCTAATGAGCCCAACATTTCCGTGGCTAAACGAGACGGTTTTAAGTGAATTTTGCGACTTAACTTGCCACAGTTGTTAAGTGAGTCACTGCAGTTATTAAGTTAGTCACACGGTCGTTAAGTGAATCTGGCTTCCCCCACTGCCTTTGCTTGTCAGAAGGTCGCAAAAGGGGATTGTGTGACTCCCGCCATAAATCTGAGTCAGTTGCCAAGTCTCCGAATTTTGAAGTGTAAGTTGAAGACTACCCATACATGCCAGCTGCCAAGCATCCGAATTTTAATCATGTGACCACAGAGATGCTGTATCGGTCGTAAGCGTGAACAAATGATTGTAAGTCACTTTTTTACATGCTGTTGTAATGTCAAACAATCACTAAGTGAGCAGTTGTAAGTCGGAGAATTATCCATACTCCATTGTCTTGAAACCCATTTGCAAGATTTGGGATCAAAAGGATAATAAATTGGATCAGGTTCTCTTTAGTCCAGTGGTCGCCAACCAGAGGGCCAGGAAAATTTTGGAGGTCCCCAGAGAAATGTCGCCTCCAAAGCAATTAATCCAGGCTGCTCGGGAACACAAGGCTGCGCTGCCCACATGGCCCGCAAGAACACAAGGCTTGCGTTGCTTGCATTGCAAACATCACGAGGTAGTGAGGGAAGCGGGGGAAGGCAGAGGGGGGGGACTTGCCCCATTTGCCCCCACACGCCTGGCCTGGCCACCGGGCTGTTTCTTTCTGCTTTTTTCTTTTCTGCTTTTGGCTGCACACAAGGAAAGCAGCCAAAGTCTTTCTTTCTCTCCCCCAAACTCCACCAGAAATGAGTCTTTGGGACCTTGCAAGGCCTCCTGCTCCAAGAGGCTGCGCTGGCAAAGACTCATTTCTGGCGCACTTTGGGGGAGAGAAAGAAAGACTTCTGCAGCTCCTGCTGCTTTCCTTGCATGAAGCCAAAAGTCTCTCTCTCTCTCTTTCTCTCTCTCTCTCTCTCTCTCTGTCTTTCTCCCCCTGAGAACGGAGCTGGAGATGGTATCCTGCGATCCCAAATAAAGGACGATCGATTGGTAGGAAAACGGGGTGGGGGATTTTCCTGCAGACTTTTTGGGGGATTTTCCCAGGGTTTCTGGTCCACAGGATTTAAAATGATGAGTTTGGTGTTCCCTGAGGTCCAAAAGGTTGGCGACCCCTGCTTTAGACACTGCTCTTTCCAGTCATTCTGAATTTCAAACGATGGGTAAAAGAACCAGGATTTTGCCGCTGTTTGCTTGCTGTCTGAACCAGGATTGCAAACGGATTAATATTCTAGATCGGTTGAACACTAAACTCTCTTTTTAAAAGCTCCTGAGTCATGGCCTGAGAATTTGGATTGCTTAGAAAATGCGTGTTGGTCATATATCCAAAACCAACATTTGTTGATCTCCCACTCTGGACCTTGTGCGTTTGGCCGCTTGTAAAAATTCCAAATTATTGGGCATTTTGGAAAGGATCTCTCTCGTTGGAGCTTAAGCCTACCACTCAGCTGTATACACAATTGAAGAACATTTCTTAAGATAAACTTGGAACAAAGGCTTTGGAATATCCTGTTTTACCAGGCTGCCCGCCTTTTCTTGTAAAGAATGTCAGACAGTGGGGCCTCTGACCTTAAGAAGGAATTAATTCATCCAAAAATAATAATAATAATAATTATTATTATTATTATTTTCCAGACGTCCAGCAAAGATTTTGTTATGTGGAAGAGACAATAAACTTGAAGGGACTTTTTGGTGCATCCGCTTTGGCCTTGCTATTTGAATGTCCCATTTTTGTTTAAAGTTTGGTGTATTTTTTTAAAAAAAATTAGCGTGGTGTTGAAAACAGAACTAGGTTTTAAAGAAGTAAAGGTAGGCCTCGACTTAATGGCCACAGTTGAAGCCAAAATTTCCGTTGCTAAGTGAGACGGTTGTTTAAGTGAGTTTTGGCCCATTGGGTGAAAACTTCCTTGACACGTTTGTTAAGTAAATCGCTGCAGCTGCTGATTTAGTAACCTGGTTGTTAAGCGGATCTGGCTTTCCCGCCATGGACTTTGCTTCTCCGAAGGTCGCAAAAGGGGATTATGTGACACCCCCTGGGACGCTGTGACCGTCGTAATTAGGAGTCAGTGGTCAAGCGTCTGAATTTTGATCACGTGACCACAGGGATGCTGCAACAGCCATAAAGGTGAAAAACACTGAAAGGAAAGAGGAGAAGAGAAGAAAGAACAGGAAAGGAAAGAGGGGAGGGGAACAGAGGGGAGCGGAGAGGAAAGAAGGGGGAGGGAAAGGGAAGGAAAGAAGAGAAGTAAAAGAAGGGAAGGGAAAGAAAAGAAAGGAAAGGAAAGGGGAGGGGAGAAGGGGAGGAAAAGGAAAAGAAAAAAGGCAAGTAAAGTAAAGGAAGGAAAGGGAAAGAAAGGAAAGGAAAAGAAGGAAGGGAAGGGGAAGAAAGGGAAGAAAGAAGGGAAGGAAGGGAAAGGAAAGGAAAGAGGGGAGGGAAAGGAAAGAAGGGAAGGAAGGAAAAGAAAAGGAAGAAGCGAAGTAAAGGAAGGGAAGGAAAAGGAAAGGAAAGAAGGGAGGGGAGGAGAAAAGGGGAGAGAAAGGAAAGGAAAGGAGAGGAAGAGAAAGGAAAAGAAAAAAGGAGAGGAGAGGAGAGGAAAAGAAAGAGAGGAAAGGGAAAGGAAAGGAAGGAAGACAGGAAAGTTTCCATGAAATCCACCGTAAACGACGCTTCCATCTGTAACGTCCTGGATGTATAGTAGCTGGCTTGTTTAGCTGCAGGCCGATGAAAGACCTTCTATCCACCAGCTCTGCCCATAAACCTGCCGGAGAAAGGAAAAACGGGGGGGTGGGGGGAGAACGGAAATGTCAGGCTGGCCAAGGGAGCCAAGCCCAGGTGCCAAGTCATTAAAAACACCGCTGATCTGACAAATATTTGCTAGCAGCGGCGGCAAGGGCAAATTTTATTTCTTTCTCTCTTTTTCACACTTCTGAATAGTCCATCTCAGGGAAGGACTCTGGGTGACGTACAATAAAATGTTAGAATATTTTAAAATCCCAGGATATATAAAAATTAAAGATGGAGGACAGGAGTATCCAATTTGTGGACTTCAACTCCCAGAATTCCCCCAGCTGGGAGTTGAAGTCCACAAGTCTTAAAGTTGCCATAGATGGACACCCTCGCTCTCAATCTGCCCATGCTGGCTAGGGAATTCTGGGAGTTGAAGTCAACAAGTCTTAAAGTTGCCATAGATGGACACCCTTGCTCTCAATCTGCCCATGCTGGCTAGGGAATTCTGGGAGTTGTAGTCCACAAGTCTTAAAGTTGCCATAGATGGACACTCTCGCTCTCAATCTGCCCATGCTGGCTGGGGAATTCTGGGAGTTGAAGTCAACAAGTCTTAAAGTTGCCCAGTTCGTACACTCTTGATGTAAGTCATGGGGGTTTGCTCTCTTTTTATATACTAGTGGCTTGCTCTATTGATGTTGATTGAGTGGGATTCTTTGATTAGGCTCTTGTTTACTGTTTGATTTTTTTAAAAAAATTTGCTTATTTATTTATTTATTTATCAAGCTTGCGTCCCACCCGTTTCACTGAGATGGTTTCTCTGAACTAGCAATTAAGGAATTGCGATATTGTTTACTTCTTGATTGTGTTAATCTAGATTGTGTAAATTTCTGCTCCTCTAGGTATTGATTGCTGGTGAGAAGAGATAGTTTTTTTTTTTAATTTGGTCTCTTTGTTTGTTTGTTTCCTTGTGGGTTTTCGAATTCTCTCTTGAGATACGTAGATGTTGTGCATCTCTATGTGCCACGTTGACATGTGCCTTGCCCTCTCAGCGTTGACAACGTTGTTCCTGGTTCCTTGACTTAGTTGTTGTTGTTTATAAAAACACTCCCACCAACACAGACAGGGCGAGCGGCTTGCAAAACCCTGCTGCCTTCCAGCACGGATGATGTTACCTAGTTGGGTCATGAAACGTCTGCAAGAAAACCACCAAGCTGAGAGAGCATCAAGAACCCCACACTTCCTCCTCCTCCACCTCCTCTTCCTCCTCCTCCTCCCTTGCAAACTCCATTCCCATCTAGCACTGATGATGTTCCCTAGTTGGGTCATGAAACGTTTGCAAGAAAATTTCCAAGCTCAGAGAGCATCAAGGACCACACAGTCCTCCTCCTCCACCCTCCCCCTCCCATTTGCAAACTCCATTCCCGTCTAGCACTGATGATGTTCCTTAATTGGGTCATGAAACTTTGCAAGAAAACCACCAAGCTCAGAGAGGTACCAAGGACTGCAGCAGCTGCAAGGGAGAAGCCGAAAGTGATTTCCTCTGTGGCGGTACCGCAACTGAAGTTTTAGCAAAGTTGAAAACAGCCCTTCCGTCTTTAGGAAGGAATTAACCCTCTGCAATTTTTTTTTTAAAGTAAATTTTTGTAAACATCTCAATTATTTTTAGAGAATTAGAGGACACTAAAACATAGAATGAACGGTTGCAGGAACTGGGCATGGCTAGTCTAGGGAAGAGAAGAGAAGGACATGATAGCAGTCTTCCAATATTTGAGGGGCTGCCCCAGAGAGGAGGAAGGGGTCATTTTCTAAACCACCTGAAGGCCAGACAAGGAATAATGGATGGAAACTGAACAAGGTGAGATTCAACCTGGAAATAAGGAGGAATTTTCTGATAGTGAGAACAACCAACCAATGGAACAGAATAGAATAAAATTCTTTTCCAAGTGTGATTGGACACATAAGGAATTTGTCTTTGGTGCAAATGCTCTCAGTGTACATAAAAGAAAAGAGACATTCATCAAGAGTCAGCAATCATCAGGTACAACACTTAATAATAGTCACAGGGTACAATAAGCAATCAAATCATACTAGGAAACAGTCAATATAAATCGTAAGGATACAAGTGACAGAGTTACAGTCAGGGGGGAAGGGATGGGTGATAAGGAGTGATGAGAAGGTTAATAGTGATAGTAGTGCAGATTTAGTAAATAGTTTGACAGTGTTGAGGGAATTATTTGTTTAGCAGAGTGATGGCATTCGGGAATTAGAATAGAATAGATATTGGAATATAGAATAGAATAGGAGAGGAGAGCATAGAATAGAATAGAATAGATATTGGAATGTAGAATAGAATAGCCAATCTCATTGTACACCTGTTGTACTCTGACAATAAAGGTAATAATAACAATAGAATACAATAACAAGGAAGGGACCTTGGAGGTCTTCTAGTCCAACCCCCTGCTCAGGCAGAAAACCCTATGTTATTTAGTTGAACTTCATGTATAGCCATTAGGACGACATCCACCCTTTAAAAAAAAAAGACAATTTTTAGGACAGAGGCCTCTGTTTCCTGGCCCAAGGTGCATTTAAGCAGAACTTTTTGTGATTGTGTGTTCTGGACAAGATGGTGGACGGTCATGGTTAATTAGCATCCAGAGCTGCTACAAAATACCTTAATTTGGGCGAACCACTGATTATCAGCCGAGATAAGAGGCAACTCCCCTGAAGGTAGATTTCAAAACGAGTCACACCAGCTGGTTTTAACTCCTTATGTATAAATAGTAGTTTTTTGAGAGTTGAGATTAGTAGGCAGAGGATATCTGTATGCTGAGAATTTTTTTTTTTTCCCATACTGCCCTTTGCAAACCTTGGGACAGTAAATAAAACAGTTAGGGGGCAAAATTAATATAACTTCTGACTTTAGGCCGTTCTAAGGATCGCCGTAGTTGGCAAGTTAATCTGCCAAAAATTGCCAGAAGTTAGAGAACATTGTCATTTTAGGATGATGATGGTAGTAGTGGTTTAAGCCAGTTCTAAAGATTGTCTTAGTTCAGTTTGCAAATTAACCTACCAAAACCAAACCTGGATTTGGCATTTCTGCCTTACCTTATCTAAGTCCTTTCCAAGGGGCTTGGATAGCCAGAATCATCCTACCGGATTTTAGAGCCTTTTTTTTTTTTTTGCCACCATTGTTAAATGAATCGCTGCAGATGTTAAGAGAAACACGGTCATTAAGTGCATCCCGCTTCCCGCATGGACTTCTCATGTTACCTTCCGGCTGGGAAGGGTCACAAAAGGTGATCATGTGACCCCGGGCTCCTGCAGCCGTGCTAAATCCCATGCAGTTTGCCAAACAACCCAATTTTGAGTGATGTGACCATTGGGGAGGCTGCAGCCGTCGTAAGGGCGAGGATCAGTTGTAAGGCTCCTTTTTCAGCGCCGTTGTAACATTTACTGGTCTCTCCCTCTCTCTCTTCCGAGGGCAAGTTCTATTCCATGGGTTGATTGTTTTCACTGTCAGAAAATTCCTCCTTATTTCCAGGTTGAATCTCTCCTTGTTCAGTTTCCATCCATTATTCCTTGTTTGGCCTTTAGAAAATAGCTCGACCCCTTCCTCCTCTCTGTGGCAGCCCCGCAAATATTGGAAGATGCTCTCCTGTCTCCTCTGGTCCTTCTCTTCCCTAGACTAGCCAGGCCAAGTTCCTGCAACCGTTCCTCTTATGTTTTAGCCTCCAGACCCCTAAAATCATCCTGGTTGCTCTTCTCTGTACTTTTTCTAGAGTCTCAACATCTTTTTTTATAGTGTGGTGACCAAAACTGGATTCAGTACTCTAGGTGTGGGTCTTACTAAGGCTTTATAGAGTGGTATTAGCACCTCCCTTGATCTTGATTGTATCCCTTTGTTAATACAATTTAGGATTGCATTGGCTTTTTTGGCAGCTGCTGCACACTGCTGGCTCATATTTAGCTGGTTGTCCACTAAGACTCCAAGATCTCTCTCCCAGTTCCTGCTATTGAGCCTGGTTTCACCCAGTCTATATGTGTCCTTTTGGTTTTTCTTGCCTAAGTGTAGGACTTTCCTTTTCTCTAGATTGAATTTCATTTTGTTACAGTAGATAGGCCCAGTGTTCGAGTCTGTCGAGATCCATCTGGATCTTGAGTTTATCTTCTTGGGTGTTGGCTATTCCTGCCAGCTTAGTATCTTCTGCAAATTTGGTAAGTTCCCCTTTTATTCCCTCATCTGAGTCGTTAATGAAGATACTGAAGAGTCCTGGGCCTAAGACGGAACCTTGTGGCACCCCACTGCTTACTTCAACTCTGTGTAGACTTGGACCCATTAAGGACTACTCGGCTGAGTACATTTTGTCAGCCAGTTGCGAATACATACATACATACATACATACATACAAACACACACACACACACGAAATACCCTCATGCATCATCACAAAATCTCCAGAACAGTAAAGCCTTCAAACTTGAAATTTGGCCTGTAGGTTCCTCTTGGCTTCCCGGTGGTCACTAAGAAAGGATTTTTCGAAATGACCATCAGAGCATTTAGAGTATTTCCTTTATTATTATTATTATTATTATTATTATTATTATTATTATTATTATTATTATTATTATTATTATTATTATTATTATTATTATTATTACGCTCTGATGCTAAGGAGTTCTACTCCCCCTCCCCACCTGGAAAGAAATCTCTTCCAAAGGCAAAACACAAGCAGAGGAGAGGAGTTTCAGTTTCAGTTTCACAGCATCAAGCAGCTTTAGTACAGAACAGTTGAGCTAAGCCACACCCAGGTTCCTTGCTGTCTCCTTCTTGCTCACATAGCAAACATTGTTTCAGTTTCCAAACAGCCCTCAACTCTCTTGCACACTGACAGGACGCTAGCCAGATGAATACCGATGGATGCTGATAGGCAGAGGCAGAATACCCCCCCCTCCTTATTTTCCTCCAGAATCGAGCTCAACATTTCCAATCGTAAGCAAGACAGTTCTGTGGGTTTTGCCCCATTCTATGACCTCCCTTGCCACAGCTGTTAAGTGAATCCCTGCCATTCTTAAGTTGGTAGCACAGTTGTTAAGGGAATCCGACTTCCCCCCATTGTTAGAAGGTCGCAAAACGGAATCACCTGACATTGCAACCATCATAAATATGAATCAGTTGCCAAGGGTCCGAATTTTATTTTGGGGGAAACACGGTAAGTTACAACGGTCACCGTCATGAGTCGAGGACTACACCTGTAGCTTGATAGATAAAAGCAGGCTTTTGAATGCATGTCGTACCAACGGAATGATGGTTCTTCCGGAGAAACGTTTCTTCCCCTCTCCTTTGGAAGAGAATCAGCCATCCAAGAATGCCTCAAGCCCAGGGAAATAAACTTCCCAGCTCTGTCCATCCATCAAAGCAGCCTTGACAGCTCCCCAAGAGATTCAAAAGAGATTCAAAAGAGATTCCCTCCGTGTGGCTCCCTCCATTCACAATCCCACCGTTGCAACACACACACCCGTCGCCTAATGAAATTTGCTTAATGGCTCTTGGAACTGCTAACCTCGTTACAGGGAGGGAATTGAACTTTAATTAAATATCTGATTGGCCACTGGCCCAGAAGCATCACTCTGCTGAAAAGAGGTGTGTGTGCGCGCCCACAAAAAACGGAGAGAATCCCAAATTTTTACTGCTTTGGGTTTTTTTGGTGCCGCCGGCTGTGAGATGCATGCTTTTGTCGTTCTGGGATCAGAGTTGCAGTTGCCAAGTTAACAAGAGAGAGTCTGCGCCGCACTGTTTAAGCTCGCCCTGGACTTGGAAGTGTTCCTCTGGGAGGTTCCCCCCCCCCCCCCCACATACAAATCACAAAAGACACAATCGGTAGGCCGCGTCAACAGCGGGTTTAGTATCAAAATAATGGTAAGGGTGGTGGTACGGATTGTTCTCGACTTACGACCAGAATGGAGCCCAAAATTTATGTGGCTAAGCGAGTGTCATGTCCTTGTCGGAGTCTGAATCCGAGGAGGAAGTCATATGGCTAACAGGGAGTGGGAGTGGGGCTCTGTTGGCTGTGGAGGAAACTGGGGAAGGGCAAAGTCTGGCTGGGCAGAGCAGGGGAGAGGTAGAACAAGGGAGAGAGAGTTCACAGGAAGACCCAGGCCCATCCCCTCTTCATCCTAGGGCACGCAGGGAGGAACAGAGAAGGGAGCAATGTGGGTTGCATGGCTTACGGGGGAGGAAAGGGCCCTGATTCCCTTAATTAGGCACACTTGGGAATAAAGTTTAAAAGAGATGCATGCTGAGTGCGGCAGCTGCTGGGAACAAACCTGAGTTTATCTTGTGCTGATTTTGGTTATCTGCGTTCCTGCCATCCTCCCAGCCGGGTTGAATTACTGCCGTTCCTTCACATCTGGAATTCCTTCTCCTGCCCTGCCGGACTCATTATCTCATTTTGCCTTGATTGGACTTGTAGTTATAGTTTGTGTTGACCATGTTTTGGACTTGATTCTCTGCAGCCAAAGGCTGTTCCTGAGAGAGTTTTTCTCCAGCCCAGAAGGTAACCAGGACATTGGGGGGCAAAGTTGGAGCTAATAAAGGGACTACCACTGATTATCTGATTGTGCTGTTTTTGTGCCTCGCTCCTTTGGGTCATCACAATAAGATATTTGTTAAGTGAACTTCTCTTTTTCTTTTCTTTTTTTACGACTTTTCTTGCCACCATTGTTAAGTGAATCCCTGCCGTTGTTAAATTGTTGTGAAGTGAATCTGGCTTCCCGCTTTGACTTTGCTCGTCAGAAGGTCACAAAAGGGGGAATCATGTGACCCTGGGACTCTGCGACCGTCATAAATATGAGTCAGTTGCCAAGCGTCCCAATTTTGATCGCATAATCATGGGGAAGGATGCAACGGTCATAAGTGTGAAAAATGGTCATGTGTCACTTTTTTTCAGTGCTGTTGTAACCTCCTAACAGTAAATGAACTGTTGTTAAGTTGTAACCCTGTTTAAGACTCCTGCTTGGTGCAGGGGGTTGGACTAGAAGACCTCTAAGGTTCTTTCCAGCCTCTATGATTGTACCTAAAAATCTTCATACAGACTTGCTACGAAGACCAAAAGTCACATATGTACGTTGGGTGGATTCTGTGCGGGATAATTTAAAGTCCCCAAGAAATTTGCTAAACACAATGAAAAAAATAAGAAGAATCCATACCCCTAAACGCTGCCCCTTTCTTTCAGTCAATAGTGAAATAATTATAATGCAGGTTGTCGTGTTGATTAATATCTCTGTTAACTATTGGGGAGTGCAAAAGTGGGCTTGAAACTCAACAGTAAGAAAACTAAGGTTGAGACTTTGGAAAAAGCGCAGAGAAGAGAAACGAAGACGATTAAGAGGCCTGGAGACAAAAATATACGAAGAACGGTTGCAGGAATTGGGTATGCCTAATTTAATGAATTAAATTAGGCATACCCAATTTTCTTCGTTAAGCAAACTAAGATCATGGCATCCGGCCCTCTCAATTCCGGGCAAATGGATGGGGAAGAAATGGAGGTAAGAAGTGGCAGGTTTTGTTTTCCTGGGCTCCAAGATCATCGCAGATGGGGACTGCAGCCAAGGAATCAAAAGACGCTTGCTCCTGGGGAGGAAAGCTATAGCAAATCTAGACAGCACACTGAAAAAGCTGAGACATCCCCCTGCCAACAAAAGGGCGTAGAGCAGTGGTGGCTAAGCTTTTGGGGCTCCTGTGCCAAAAATTGTGCGCACGCTTGCGTGCTTGCACTCACGTGGCAGCACCCAGAAGACAATGCACCCCCCTACACCCCCTACGCATGCGCGCGCAATCCCCACCCACCTACGCCCCGCTGCCCCCTTATCTGCACTGAGCCTCACAGCTGATTTTCAGCTGGTTTGAGGCCTTTTTCGGCCTCCCAAAGGCTTGAGGAAGGCTTCTGCAGGCTTCTGCAAGCTTTGCAGGCCGAAAACTAGCCCCGTTTCGTCACTTCCTGTTTTTTCCAAAAATACCGGAAGTGACGAAACGGGCCTAGTTTTCGGCCTGCAAAGCTTGCAAAAGCCTGCAGAAGCTTTCCTCAAGCCTTTGGGAGGCCGAAAAAGGCCTCAAACCAGCCGAAAATCAGCTGTGAGTCGCGCACATGCGCCGTGAGGTAAGTGTGCCTGCAGCTCGCATGCTGGCACAAATGGCTGTACGTGCCACCTGCGGGCACGCGTGTCATAGGTTCGCCATCACGGGTGTAGAGTCAAGGCTCTGGTTTTCCCAGTTGCAATGCATGGCTGTGAAAGTGGGACCACGAGGAAGACTGAGCGCCAAAGAATGGAGGCCTTTGAATTCTGATGCTGGAGGAGGAGACTCCTGCGAGTCCCTTGGACCGCAAGGCCATCCAACCGGTCGGTCCTAGAGGAGATCCACCCTGACTGCCCTTCAGAAGGCCAGATCCTGAAGAGGAAACTCGAAGACTTTGGCCACCTGATGAGAAGGAAGGACTCTCTAGAGAAGAGCCGAATGCTGGGAAGGATTGAGGGCAGAGATTGGCTTTTATTCTCAAATTCAGCCACTAATTTAATAATTTTTAATTCTATTTTAAATTTTTATGGATTGTATTGTTTTATTATGATTGTTGACCGCCCCGAGTCCTTTTTTGGGAGAGGGGGCGGTATAAAAGGTAGGTAGGTAGGTAGGTAGGTAGGTAAATAAATAAATAAATAAATAAATGAATGAATGAATGAATGAATGAATGAATGAATGAATGAATGAATGAATAAATGAATGAATGAATGAAGAAGAAGGGGAGGGCAGAGAAGGAGGGGGCTGGCTGGAGTCCCGGAAGCAGTCGGCGTGAGCTTAAATGGACTCCGGACGATGGTAGAGGACAGCAAGGCCTGGAGGAACGTTGTCCATGAGGTCGCGATGAGTCGGATAGGACTTTGCGACTAACAACAACAAACTATTGGAGAAGTAATGAGAGTCTCTGCAACTTTGTGGGGTGTAGTTTTCAAGCCCCGCCGCTGTGGGGCGAGAAGACTGTCATATACCCTTAATAAAAAAAATCAAAAATAAATTTGTTCTTCTCAGCTCTGTCCCGACACCCAAGCTGTTGCCTCTAAGGAAGAGTTCCCTGGTTTTTCTGTTCTCTTTTTTAGTTACATTTAAAAAGAAAGAAAGAAACAACCATTTCTCTTGTGCGGCCCCACGCCTCACCGTTCGCAAGAGCTGAAACAAGCCCAAAGCATGCAGTCATATTCCAAATTCGTTTGAAAAAGCTGGATTGGAAGTCTGTGCGGAGTGCTTTCGCTCCCTTCCTGCAAGCGCCAGATTGCATGCGGCTCCAACCAATCCAATACCCTCCAGGTGGAGGTTTTCCGGAGATTAGCTCAGAGGTGGAAATTAGATCGAGATGAAAAACTACACCCAAATAGGGTCCGTTTCTTGGGAATTTTTACCTGTTGCATCTGTCTGTCCATCCATTCTCTCCCTCTCTTTCTCTCTCTCTCCCTCTCTCTCTCTATCATCTATCATCTGTATTTATCACTCTGTCTGTCTTTGTCTGTCTATATCTGTATCTGTATCTATATCTGTATCTGTATCTATATCTGTATCTCTATATCTATCCATCCATCCATCCATCCATCCATCTATCTATCTATCTATCTATCTATATCTGTATCTATCTGTCTGTCTTTCTACCTGTACCTCTGCCTGCCTGCCTATCATCTTATAACAGTATCTATACCTATATCTATCTGTCTGTATCTACCTGCTTACCTATCATCTATGTTTGTCTGTCTTTGTCTGTCTGTCTGTCTGTCTGTCTGTCTGTCTATCTATCTATCTATCTATCTATCTATCTATCTATCTATCTATCTATCTATCTATCTATCTATCTATCTACTTTATTTCTATCTATCTAATTTCTATCTATCTATCTATCTATCTATCTATCTATCTATCTATCTATCTATCTATCTATCTATCTATCTATCTATCTATCTATCTATCTATCTATCTATCTATCTATCTATCTACTTTATTTTCTATATTTTGTATTTTATCCCTGTGTCCCTTTTTACTGAAATATGATGTGAAATGTGCCGTATGATAGATAATATGGATGGACAGATGGACAGGCAGGCAGACAGATTAGATAGATCCATCCATCCAATCTCTCCTTTTCTCTCTCCCTCTTTTTCTGTGTGTGTGCGCGCGTGGGTATCCATCCTTATCTACATCTACCTATTATCCAGCTCTTCATTCAGTATGCAGCCACCTCTCTTTTCATATCCTTTTACTATCATACGCCTGTATCTCTCTATCTCTCTTCCTTCCTTCCTTCCTTCCTTCCTTCCTTCCTTCCTTCCTTCCTTCCTTCCTTCCTTCCTTCCTTCCTTCCTTCCTTCCTTCCTTCCTTCCTTCCTATTATCGTAGTTATTCCCAAGTCACAAGGCTTCCCTTTTCTGTTGACTTTGTCTTCTAAAGGTTCTTTGTGATTATCTAACATATTGGTGTGTGTGTGTGTCCAACTGCTTCTTTCAAAAGGCCAATAAAGTAATATATGAGCTAATGAGAAGTATTACTGCTAATATGAGGCTGCATAGAGAATTGGCTCTTTCGGTCTCTGATTTTTTTTTTAATCCTAGCTATGACTTTCTAAGGAGCTGGCATTTTATCCATTGCTAGCAAATTATTAGGTTTTTGCCCCATTTTATGACCACCTGGACACACTTGCTAATAAGTGAATCACTGCAATTGTGAATTTAGTAGCACCGCTGTTACTAAATCTGGCTTTCCCCATTAATTTTGCTTGTCAGAAGGTTGCCAAAGGGGATCACTGCGACCGTCATAAATACGAGCCAAGCCCTGAATTTTGATCACGGGGAAGCTACAAGCGGTCGTAAGCGTGAAAAACGGCCATAAGTTGCATTTTTTTCAGTGCTACTCTATCTTCGGTCACTAAACGAATGGTTTGTAAGTGGAGGACTAGATGTACAAGCTGTGATAAAGAGCATCCTGAAGAAATCCATGTTGGGATGAGGTCATTTGATAGATTCGCCTGTGGGTTTTTTGATTTGCTTGCAAAACCGGAAGACAGTAAACTATCAATCAGAATTGATTTCAGTCAGATAATGGGAAGTTTTTAGATATTAACCTGTAAAATGTCAGCACTAAAAGCACCTCTCTTTCTCTCTCTCTCTCTCTCTTTCTTTCTCCCTTCTCTCTCTCTTTTTCTCTTTCTCCTCTCATTCTCCCTCTCTTTCTCTCTCTCTCTCTTTTACTTTCTCCTTTTCCCCTTCTCTTTCTCCTCTCTCTTTCTCCCTTCTCTCTCTCTTTTTCTCTTTCTCTCCTCTCATTCACCCTTCTTTCTCCCTTTTGCTTTCATTCTCTTGTCTCCCTCTCTTTCTTTCTCTCTTTTCCTCCTCTCTCTCTCTTTCTCCCTTCTCTCCCTCTCATTTTCTCTTTCTCTCTCCTCTCATTCTCCCTCTTTCTCTTTCTCTTTCACTTTCTCCTTTTCCCCTTCTCTCTTTCTTTCTCTCTCCTCTTTCTCTCTTCTCTCTCTCTTCTCTTTTTCTCCTCTCATTCTCCCTTCTCTTTTCTCTCTCTCTAGCGCTTTCTCTTTTTCTCTCTTTTTCTTTCATTCTCTTGTCTTTCTCTCTTTTTCTCCCTTCTCTCTCTCTCTACCTCATATACTTCTCTTGCTTCTTATTTTTTTTTTCATTTGTGGGCTTTCGTTTAGTTCTTTTGTGTCTTTTGACTTAGCAGGTGGCGTAATTCCACCCCTCGGTTGTGTGTGTGTGTTTGTGTGTGTGTGTGTGTGTGTGTGTGTCACACAGATACCTGTCTCTTTTTTTTTGCTTCCTCTTCTTTTTCAACTTCGCAATCTTAGTACAGCTAGTCCTTGACATACGACTGTAACGGAGCCTGCCCATCACGCTTGTACGCAGGGATGGGCTTCAAAATTTTTAGCAAAGGGTATTCTCTGCCCAGTTACTGGGCTCGCCCGAACCCCCGCAACCTCCCAGCAGCCCCAGCCTGGTTGTACATTGTGCCCATCAGGAAACAGGTCAGTTGCACCAGCAACCTGATTTTACAGCAATCCCTCCCCCCCCATTGGTTATTTAGTGGCCGAAGTGGCTGCCACGGTCATTAAGCAAATCGGTAGCTTCCCATGGTCGTTAAGCTAGTCGGCAGTTGGCAAAGGGAGCGGTTTTGCCAAACATTGGAAGTAGAGATGCTGTCATGCCCCTGGTGGAGTCAGACTCTGAGGGAGAGGAGGAACAGCCGACAGGGAGTGGAGGTGTGGCTCCGGAGGTTGTGGAGGAGGCTGGGGAAGGGCAGAGGCCGGCTGGGCAGTCAGAGGAGGACCCAGGCCCATCCCATCTCCATCCAAGATCACGCAGGGAGGAGAGGATAAAGGAGAGACGTGGTCTACTGTGGAGGAGAGGGCCTTGATCCTCTTCATGGGCTGCAGTTGTGACAACTGGATAAGAGGAAGGACATGCTTATGGGCCAGTGCTGGAAACAAAGCATGGAAATATCTCTAGTTTATGGTTCCTCTCTGAGTTTGGCGTCCTTCCCAGTGTGTGTCCTGATATCTGTGGATGTCTTCAAGCCCTTATCTTGCCTGGTTTGTGTTGTTTTTTACTCTTTATAATTTATAGGCGTTTCCTCCTTCTCATAACTGCTTGTGGGGGAGTTTTTTGTCTCCAGTCAAGGATATTTGGAGCTTGGAAGCAAAGTGAAGGATTAAAAGGGGCTTCACCTGTTTCTTTGTGAATGTGTTTATTTTGTATCCCACCCTGAGTCATCAGAGATGCTTTTCAGGAAGACTATCCGGAAACACTTTCTGGGCCCAGCTTTTTATAGACAACAGCAGTTTGTTCATCTGATGAAAATTGTTAGTCTTGTGTTGCAGTTTAAAAAGATGTGTAGGAGCAGCACTACATCTTTTCCTGGGCTTACAGGTAGTCCTCGACTTACAACCATTCAATCAGTGACCAAAGTTACAAGGGCATTGAAAAAAGGAACTTGTGACCGTTTTTCAGACTTATGACCATTGCAATATCCCCATGGCCGTGTCTGTTCTGACCTAGGCTTCCCCAATAGCACGAAGCCGACTTCTCATCCCAATAAAACCCCTTTTATTTAGGTTAAAGCGAATTCCCGGCAAACAGTCTTTCAAGAGAGTTCACAACTACAGACCTTTCTCAGGCTTGGAGTGTTGCCAGGCTGATAGCTTCCAAACGCCACGCTGTAGCAGCAATTACTTGGCAAGAAGTAGGAACAGACCTTCACCCTAATGAACTGAACTGTCTCCTACAAAACCCCACTCCCCTTTTGCTCCTCTTTATTCCCTCTGGGAGGGTCCACCTGAGCCTTTACTCCCGAGTCTACCCTTGTTCCTTAGTTGTTCCTTTCCTCTGGCAGCTCTTATGCATGCACACATTGGAAACAGGCTCCAGCTGTTCTTCTGCCCCACTGATCTCCGACTCCGAAGGCAGCTGATAACTGTTGGATGACCCTGGCCCCATCTCTGTCTCCGATGCAGAGCCCTCATCCGAGCCTTCCCCAGACTCCAGGACTGAGCCAGGTTCCTCCCCAGCCTCGTCACTGCCAGCTCCACTGGCGGGCCACAACAACATGATCAAAATTGGGACACTTGGCAACCGACTTGTATCTATGACGGTTGCTGTATCCCGGGGTCAGGTGATCCGCATTTGTGACTTTCCGACAAGCGAAGTCAATGGGGGAAGCCAGATTCGCTTAACAACCCTGTTCCTGACTTAACAACGGCAATGATTCGCTTAACAACTGCGGCAAGACAGGTCGTAAAATGGGGGCAAAACTGACTTAACAACTCTCTCACACTTAGCAACAAAATTTTGGGGCTCCATTGTGATCATAAGTCGAGGACTACCTGTAGTCTATCCCAGTTGCTGAAAAACATTATAGGGCCTCAACTTTTATGTCAAGATACTGAGATTTAACAGCTGATCAGCTGTTGTAAGGCTGATGCAATGAGGATGAATCAGCATGGTTAGTGCCGCTTTAAGACTAAGGATGGGTCCCACAGGGTTTTACCACTTTAAGAAACTGCTTTTATGTATATGAAGTCCATGAGAGGGCGAACCTCTCTCTCCTTGTGTTCTGTCTCCATTGTGATTTTCTGTGCAGAAGTGAAAAACACTGATTGCTTGCCAGGTATTTGCCTACCACGTATACGTATGTATACAGCTGTCTTGTAGATAAACCACTGTCAAAGCCTCTGTGTGCTGTGTTTGTGTTCCTGAGTTGTCTCACAATAGCAAGTGGCGCTGCAAACTCTCTGACACTTTACATCTGGCTGGGACTTTTCCAGAGGTCTCCAGCTGACAATGCAGCTTTTTCCCCCCTCCCCCCCCAATCCCATTTTAGCCAAGGATCCCTCTGACGGGGCTAAAATGGGAGGCAGGAGTCAATAGTTCCGGGGAACATCAGTTGACGAAGCTCCTTGCGTTTAATGGTCTTCCTGTAAACCTCTTAGGGGCTAGGAACAGGATGCTGAATCAAATGGACTTTTGATCTCATTTTGCAGTGGGGGCCATGAATAATTAACTGGGACATAATCAGGGGCATTAAGAGACATTAATATGTTAGATGATCCTCTTATATTTGAATATCCTCTTAGAATGTCCTCTTGGATGTTATATCTAACTACTAGAATTATTAGATGTTAGAATATTGTCTTAAGGCATTCTAAAAATATTTGAGAATATCCTCTTATAGAACATAGAACTTCATCAGAGTTGGAAGGGACCTTGGAAGTCATCTAGTCTTAACGCCCTGCTCAAGCAGGAGGCCCTATAGGATTTCCTGCTGGAGCAGGGGGTTGAGCTGGGATAGTGGTCGCCAATCAGCAGGCCAGAGACCACTGGTGCTCCTTGAGAAAATTTTGGTGGTCCTCAGAGAAATGTCCCCCCCAAAGCAATTAATCCAGGCCTGCGTGAGAACACGAGGCTGCACCGCCCACATGGTCCATGGGAACACAAGGCTTGCGTTGCTTGCATTGCGAACAACACGAGGGAGTGAGGGAAGGGGGGAAAGGGCAGAGGGGGGGAACATTGCCCCACTCGCCCCCCGGGCCTGGCCTGGCCACTGGGCTGCTTCTTTCTGCTTCTTTCTTCTGCATTTGGCTGCATGCAAGGAAAGCAGCCAAAGTCTTTCTTTCTCTTCCCCCAAACTCTGCCAGAAATGAGTCTTTGGGATCCTGCAAGGCCTCCTGCTCCAAGAGCACTGCAAAGACTCATTTCTGGCGGAGTTTGGGAGAGAAAAAGAAAGAGTTCTGCAGCTTCTGCTGTTTTCCTTGCATGAAGCCAAAAGTCTCTCTTTCTCTCTTTCCCCCTGAGAACGGAGCTGGAGACGGTATCCTGCGATCCCAAATAAAGAACGATCGATCGGTAGGAAAACAGGGTGGGAGATTTTCCTGCAGACTTTTTGGGGGGATTTTCCCAGGGTCTCTGGTCCGCAGGATTTAAAATGATGAGTTTGGTGGTCCCTGAGGTCCAAAAGGTTGGCGACCCCTGGGCTGGAAGACCTCCAAGGTCCCTGGGCACTGAAAAAAAAGTGACTTGTGACCATTTATCACCCTTGTGACCATTGTAGCTTCCCATGGTCATGTGATTTACATTAGGATGTTTGGCAGCTGACTCAGATTTATGACGGTCGCATCATCGTGATCCCCTTTTGCGACCTTGTGACAAGCAAAGTCAATGGGAGGGAGGCCCGATTCACTTAACGACCGTGTTACCAATTTAACAACTGAAGCGATTCGTTTAAACAAATATGGCAAGGAAAGTCATAAAATGGGGCGAAACTCACTTAACAAATTTCTCATTCAGCAACATAAATGTTGAGCTCCATCGTGGTCGTTAAGGTGAGGACTCCCTGTATAATAAAGTCTTTAGTTCAAGGGTCTTCCAACTTGACAAGTTTAAGACTTGTGGACTTTTAACTCCCAGGATTCCTGAGCTAATGTGACTGGAGGAGGAATTCTGGGAATTGAAGTCCACAAGTTGTAAAGCTGTCAAGTTTGAAGACCCCTGATCTACAGTATCTATCTTCTCTCTCCATCTCTCCCCCTCTCCCCCCCTCTCTCCATCCATCCATCTAATCCAAGGGTCTTCCAAGTTGGCAAGTTTAAGACTTGTGGACTTCAATTCCCAGAATTCCTGAGCTAACCATGATTGGAGGAAGAATTCTGGGAATTGAAGTCCACAAGTCTTAAAGCTGTCAAGTTTGAAGACCCCTGCTTTATTTGGTACAACTTTGAAATGTATTTAACAAGACTAGAAAAACAAATAGCATTTCCCTGCCCCCCCAAAAGGAGTTTGAATTAAAACTGGTTTGCGGTGATTTTCATTCCTTTGCATGCACCTGGTTTGCAGCTCTGAGTAATACAGAATGAGGTAGTCACATACACACACACACAAGCTGTTTCTTGAAATAGCTTTTGTGGGGAGAAGTTTTTCTATTCTTGGCCCTTCTTGTAGGGAGGCCAGACAGCGTCCGGTTTCCAAATTGCCCTTGGCAGTTTTTATTTAGGACGCAGAACTCCTGTGCAAAAACTCTGGATTAGAAAAAAAACAAAACTCATCCCACAGATTCCCATCACTTCCTATTGAAAGGCTGGCCTGAAAGATTATTTCCTATTTTGCTTTATTGTATGGATGCCCAACTTCTGATTAGTTTATGGCTCGATTGTAAATTTATGTTATGCTAGCTCTATACCCGTGCTTTGCTATGAAACTATGTGATCAGGCTTAGTTTTGGGGGAGGAAAATAAGGAGAGGGAAAAATTCTGCCTCTGCCTACCAGCATCCATCGGTATCCATCTGGCTAGTGTCCTGTCTGCGTGTGAGAGAGTTGAGGGCTGTTTGGAAACTGAAAGAGTATTTGCTGGGTGAGCAAGGAGGAGACAGCAAGGACGTGGCTTAGCTCAACTGTTCTGTACCAAAGCTGCTTGGTGCTCTGAAACTGAAACTTCACTCTGCTTGTATTTTGCACTTGGAATAGATTTCTTTTCAGGTGGGGAGGGGGAGTAGAATTCCTTAGCATCAGAGTGTGATGATAATAATAATAATAATAATAATAATAATAATAATAATAATAATAATAATAATAATAATAATAATAA
Organism: Bungarus multicinctus; assembly: GCA_023653725.1. Taxonomy (NCBI): domain Eukaryota; kingdom Metazoa; phylum Chordata; class Lepidosauria; order Squamata; family Elapidae; genus Bungarus; species Bungarus multicinctus. The sequence continues at coordinate 3,502,502 of CM042850.1, forward strand.
TAATAATAATAATAATAATAATATAGGAAATACTCTAAATGCTCTGAGGGTCATTTTGAAAAATCCTTTCTTAATGAGCACCTAGAAGCCGAGAGGAACATAGGTGCCAAATTTCAAGTTTGTAGCTTTATGGTTCTGGAGATTTTGTGATGATGCATGAGTAGTATTTTGTCTTTACCGTATATAGATTGTAATTGTTTGGATTAAATTAAAAAAAATTGTTTTTCTTTTCTTTTTATGTAATTCTCTTCTTCTGAGCTGCCCAGAGTCGGTTAGAATCAGGCGGTATCTCAAATAAATAAAGATTTCCCCAAATACCTTTTGTCCTTAAGTCTCATAGGAAAGATCTCTAAAAATCGTTTATCTCTGTTGGAAAAAGTTCATTTTTTTTTTTTTCAGTTGGTGGTTCATTTTCTTCCTTCCACATTTGAGGACAATAGGTGCTGTAGATAGTGCTCAATTTTACAACCCTGTGAAGAGCTTCCATTTTCAAAATAGGCAGACCTCAAATCTTAGGAAATTTCAAGAAAGCACTGATGATGCTACCTAGTTTGATCATGAAACTGTCTGCCAAAAAAAAAAAAAAACCCAGAACCCAGAGAGTATCAAGGACCCCAAGTAGTAATACTACTACTACTACTACTACTACTACTACTACTACTACTCCTTCTCCTTCTCCTCCTCCTCCTCCACTTGTCCTCAAACCACACTCCCTTGTAGCACTGATGATAATATCTAATTGGGTAATGAGATATGGGCAAGAAAACAACCCAGAGAGTATCTACAGTCGTCCTCAGACCCTCCTCCTCCTCTTTCTCCTCACCACAAAACCCACTTCCTCCTAGTACTGATAATATTACCTAATTTGGGTAATGAAACATCTGCAAGAAAACAACCATCTCAGAGCACCCAGAACCCCACAGCCCTCCTCCTATTCCACTCTAGCAATCGACACCTAGATAAGCAGGGATTGGCCCCAGACAAACAAACCATCAAGCAGAAAACAATACCCTAATCAAGGATTTACTAAGGAAACAATCAGAAAAACAATTAACAAAAGGAATAGTCTACTCGAGGAACCATCAGAAAAGAAAACCACAGCTCCACCCACGCTGCCACGGCAAGCTAATGTATACAAACAGGGAGCTACCGATTCGCCCCGGTTCACACGAAGTGGTATCTAATTTGATTGTTTTTCATTACCTCTGGCTGGCCCTGCCCGCCCCTCCCCAGGAGTCCTCACATGGCCCCTTTTGGATCCCAGGGCCTGCACAGAGGGTTGGGGAGGTTAGAAACGGGCCTGGAAAAGTTTCCGGCCTCTGGAGGGTCTCCGGAGCCCAGGGGAGGCCATTTTTACCCTCCCGGAGACTCAAGGAAAGGACTACAGAGCCCTGGGGAGGGCGAAAACTCCGCCCCCCACCGCCATGGTGCAGGAGGCTGACTAGGCCACGCCCATCCAGCAACGGGGCAGAGAACCCACCCCTCACATCCGCTACCGTAGCACTGATGATGTTATCTAGTTGGGCAATGAAACATCCGCAAGGAAACCACGAAGCTCAGAGAGCAACCAAGGACTCCTCAATTCAACCCCGAGCTACAATATTGTCTTCTGCCTCCCTTCTCAACCCAAATCAAGGTTAACCTAGGTTTTTTTTTTTTTTAAAGATCAGCTCAGCTGATAATCAGGCGCCCCCTATTCAGGGGAAAGGCTCAGTCGGAGATCTGTGCAAGACTCGTAAAAATCAGAATTTACAAAAGGGGGGTGGTTATGTATGCAGGCTACGATGACCCAACCGTAGCTGGGAAGGAGCCACAGAAAATCTTCTTGGCTACAGGAGATTTAAGTGCATCGTCGGGAAAGGAGCTGCATTTCCCAAACAAGAAGCGTGCACTAGAAAATCCAGAACATTATTCGGAAGAAGGGCCCGGGGTCTGGATCCAGGCCACAACTAATATTTCTAGGCCCATTGCCCCTTACAACTCTGATTGGAGCGATGGAGGGACCAAAGTGCAAACTATTAATATCCACCTCAGCGGTTCCATAAATTCCGTAAAAAGCATGACGAGGGAATCTGGAAACCCTCGAATGAAACGCTCGGAGATGTTTTAGCAAAGAGGTGATTTCCATCTTCTCACTCTGCTCATTACTGCAAAAATTGTTCCATCAACCTTATTTTTTTCCCTGGATCTTCAGTGCTGTTTTGGACTGTTTATGCAAGAGGCCTGTCCATCTTGGAGACAAATGTTCACTGTTTTCTCTTAAAGAATAGAGGAGAGGAGAGAGAGTCCTCAAATTATGACCACAATTGAGTCCCAGATCGAGGTTGCTAAGTGAAACATTTGTTAAGTGAGCTTGCCCCAGTTTAAGACTTTCTCTTGCCACGGTTGCTAAGTGAATCGTTGCATTTGCTAAATTAGTAACCTGGTTGTTAAGTGAATCTGGCTTCCCCATTGATTTTGCTGGCCAGAAGGTCGCAAAAGGGGATCACGTGACCTTGGCTCACTGCGACTGTCCTAAATATGAGTCAGTGGCCACGCGCCTGAATTTTGATCATGTGGCCATGGGGACGCTGCAGCGGTCTCACATTCTCGGGAAGAGCCATTAGTTGCATAATCACCTTTAATAGTATTGCGGGAGGAGGAATGTGGACACCAACACGCTGGGGATGATGGGCCACTGTTGTGGTTCGCTGGCAGCAGATGTGGACGGCTGAGGTCTCGGAGAGCGAGGACTCAGATGAGGGGCCTGCGTGGGATGCAGGGATAGGGCCAGGACCCTCAGGGGGTGGAGTGCTGCCTTCGGAGGTTGTGGAGGCTGGCAGCAGTGAGGAAGAGGTTCCCGAGGAGCCTGTGCCCAGTGTGCGAACCTGCTCGAAGGAAAGAGCAGCTGCAGCTGCATGGGCGACTCGGGAGTAAGGCTGCAAGGTGATGGCTCCTCCCTCAAGGGATAAAAGCCAGCTGAGAAACCGAAGTTCTTTGCAGGAAGCAAAGAAGTTTTTGCACTCAAGCCTTGTGGATGTTTGGACTCTCTTAGTTGGTGTTTGGAGACTCTTTGGGTTTGAAATATTTCTTAATAACTTTATCCAGTGTTCTTGGCAGCCTTGCACCACCTTGGCAAGGCTGGTTCTTATCAGGGACAATTAGTTTGAAATAGCCTTTTAACCGGGAAGGAATGGAATTCATAAAGAGTCATTAAAAGGTTTTGCTGTTACCTCCATTTTGTGTTTGTTTTCTTGGAACAAGATTTTTTTTAATTTTTATTTATATGCCGCCCTTCTCCGGAGACTCAGGGCGGTTTACAGTCTATGGAGCATCATGCTTAGTGCTTGGCGATAGCCTTCATTCCATTGTATATGCCTGCTTATTACTAGGGCTTTTTTGGCCCCCCCCCCCCCCCCCAGAGGCATTTTTTACAAAGTCAGCTTATTGCCCCCAACAATCTTGGGTCCTCAATTTACCTACCCCGAGAGGATGGAAGGCTGAGTCAACCTTGAGCCTGGTGGGATTCGAACCTGCACTAATTGCAGGCAGTTGAGCTAAGTGCTAGATGATTAACAGCCTGCACCACCAAGGCCCACCAAGTTTTGGGTCAGTCCAGGCCGAAGGAAGCGGACTTTGTGCCACTTTTATCTCTTTGTCTTCATACACTCGATTAAAACGTTATAAAACTCATCGTTCATAAAAACGGGTCGTCGTTCGGGGTTTTTTTTTTAAGGCCTCCTTTGAAAACGAACCAGGAGTGGTGGTGGTGGAAATGTGCCTCAGTCAGCAATATCTGGCCATCTCCCTCCCCCCCTCCCTCCATTCCCTTCCCTCACTGACATAACTTAATAAAACCGCTTTGTGAACCTCATGAATATTCATGAGGAGTGGTAGGAATAAACCCGAACGGCAATTTTTGTTGACAGAGGTAGAAAAATGGCCACTAAAGGTGTCATTTTGGGTGACAGGAGTGATTCTTTCAAGGAGAGAAATGTGTGTACAGCGCAAATTCTGGCAAAGGATGGTCTGAGTTTGCAATTCGGCACAGGAATATCAGTTGTGTAGCAGTTCCTCGATGTTACGACCACCACGTAGTGCAAAATTTCTGTTGCTAATCGAGGCCGTCGTTAAGAGAGCTTCCCTCGCCATCTTTCTTGCCACATTCGTTAATTGAATCCCTGAAGTTGAGTTACCAACACGGTTGTACATTTTATGACCTTTCTTGCCACCGTCGTTAAGCGAATCGCTGCAGTTGCCAAGTTAGTCACACGGTTGTTAAGCGAATCTGGCTTCCTCATCAAGTTTGCTTGTCAGAAAGGCGCAAAAGGAGAATCACGTGATCCCCGGCACATTGCGACCATCATAAATATGAGTCAGTTGCCATGCGGGCGGATTTTGAACCCGGGACTGTCCCGGGTTTACTGTGGTTTGGGTGACATCTGCTTTTTGGCAAAACCACACCCTTTGCAAACCATTGTTTTGCTTAATGGCCACTCTTCGCTTAGCAACTTGGCTCCATTACAGTCGTAAACTGAGGACTGAGTTCCTATAGAGCCGTGATGGCGAACCTATGACATTTGTGCGGGCATTGCGAGTCCTAGCCAAACATACCTGCACTGCGCATGAGCGCGCCTCCCAGCTGATTTACGGCCCGTTTGAGGCCTCTTTTAGTCTGCCTGCGGCTTGAGGGGAGCCTCTGCAGCCTTTGGAGGCCGAAAAACGGGCCCGTTTTGGCACTTCCAGAGTTTCAGCCTCCAAAAGCTGCAGAGACTTCCCTCGAGTCCCTGGGAGGGCAGAAAAGGCCTCCAACGGGCTGAAAATCAGATGGGAGGCATGCGCATGCGCAGCGCAGGTAAAGGGGTGTGGAGGGGTGTTGTGCACGCATGCACAGGGGGGGTTGGGGCGCATTGTGTTCTTGAGTGCTGGCGCGCGCAATTTTCAGCACAGGAGCCCAAAAAGGTTAGCCACCCCTGCTATAGAGCACTAAACCAAGCCAGACAGAACTAACGTAGCCTTTGACTTCCGACCACAATTGAGCTCCAAAACTTCCATGGGTAAACAAGGCAGTTGTTAAGTGAGCTGTGCCTCATTTTACGATGGTTGTTAAGTTGAATTGCCGAAGTTTTTAAGTTAGTTACACCATCGTTAAGTGAATCTGGCTTCTCGTCGGAAGGTGGCAAAACGGGACCATGCGATCCCAGGACATGGCAACCGTCATAAACACGAGTCAGTTGCCAAGTGTCCAAATTTTGATCACCTGATCTTGGGGATGCTGCAACCATCGTAAGGGTGAAAAAAATGGTCATAAGTCCCTTTTTTCAATGCTGTTAAAACTTCCAGCAGTCACTAACCGAACGGTTGTAAGTCAAGGACTTCCTATACCCCTGGTTATTGTAGCTACTCCAGCTAGCAAGCGGAAACAAGCCAAAGCCATTCTAATTTTAAAAGAAGGCCGTTTTTCTTTGCAGTCAGTGCAGTGGTCGCTTATTTGGGAAGAGCAATTCAAAGCATAGATAAGTAGCAGTGTACCCATGTGCTTCGCTACGAAACTATGTGGTCGGGGCTTAGTTTTTGGGGAGGAAAATAAGGGGGGGAAAATTCTGCCACTGTCTACCAGCATGCATCGGTATTCATCTGGCTGGCATCCTGTCAGTGTGTGAGAGAGTGGAGGCTATTTGGAAACTGAAAGAGTATTTGCTGTGTGAGTAAGAAGGAGATAGCAAGGAGCCTGGGCGTGGCTTAGCTCAACTGTTCTGTACTAAAGCTGCTCTGTGCTGTGAAACTGAAACTCCTCTCCTCTGCTTGTGTTTTGCCTTTGGAAGAGATTTCTTTCCAGGTGGGGAGGGGGAGTAGAACTCCTTAGCATCAGAGAATAATAATAATAATAATAATAATAATAATAATAATAATAATAATAATAATAATAATAATAATAATAACAACAACAACAACAACAACAACAACAACAACAATAACAATAATAATGATGATGATGATGATGATGATGATGATGATGATGATGATGATGATGATGATACAAAATCCAGCATGGTTATCTCGTTTGCTGTGTATGCTGTCATTTTTATGTGTAATAATAATAAGAATATAGGAAATACTAATGCTCTGGTGGGTCATTTCAAAAAATCCTTTCTTAGTGAGCACCTGGAAGCCAAGAGGAATATAAGTGCCAAATTTCAAGTTTGTAGGCTTTACAGGTTCTGGAGAATTTGTGGTGATGCGTGAGGGGTCTTTCATTTTTATATAGAGAGATTTATTATGCTCTTCTTCTTCTTCTTCTTCTTCTTCTTCTTCTTCTTCTTCTTCTTCTTCTTCTTCTCTTCTTCTCCTTCTTCTTCTTCTTCTTCTTCTTCTTCTTCTTTCTCCTTCTCCTCCTTCTTCCTCTTCCTCTTCGTCTTCAAACTCCTCCTCCTCTTCTTCTTCTTCTTCTTCTTCTCCTTCTTCTTCTCCTTCTTCTTCTTCTTCTTCTTTTCTCCTTCTCCTCCTTCTTCCTCTTCCTCTTCGTCTTCAAACTCCTCTTCTTCTTCTCTTCTTCTTCTTCTTCTTCTTCTTCTTCTTCTTCTCTTCTCCTTCTTCTTCTTCTTCTTCTTCTTCTTCTTCTTCTCTTCTTCTCCTTCTCTCCTTCTTCCTCTCCTCTTCCTTCTTCAAACTCCTCTTCTTCTTCTTCTTCTTCTTCTTCTTCTTCTTCTTCTTCTTCTTCTTCTTCTTCTTCTTCTTCTTCTTCTTCTTCTTCTTCTTCTTCTTCTTCTCCTTCTTCTCCTTCTCCTTCTCCTTCTTTTTAAACTTACTGAGATTGCATGGAGGCGTTTCAGGAAAAACCAGAGTGCAAAACCTCTGAAAGCAGAGGATCTGGGCGCATCCTTCTCAGGTATGCTGAAAAATAATTAGATGCCTGAACTTTCCTTAAGATTAGAGTTAAGTTGTGAGCCAGTCCAGATGTTATCTGTAGGATTTTCTCGCACACACGACTCACCGTTTGCCAGAAGAAATTGTTCCCCTAGGCGCAGGGGAAATGTAGCATGCTTGGCCAAGCCCTGCCAGGTTAAATTGGTGGTTGCTTTCTTAGCTGGCACCTGGTTTATATAAATGCATGCTGCTCCCCACGGTTGTTATTAAAACAGGGCCAGGAATCTTTGCCATTGTCTTGGGGCAACCAGGCGACCTGTACAACCTGTGGGCTTCAACTTGGGTTGTTAAGTGGATCATGGGGTTATTAAATGAACCTGGCTTCCCCCATTGACTTTTGATTGTTGGAAGCCAGCTGGGAAGGTTAACAAACCGTAATCACGTGAGCCCAGGATGGTGCAGAAGTTACGAATACATACCAGGTGCCGTTGTAATCACGTAGCCATGGGGGAGGCTGCGACGGTCGTAAGTGCGAAAAATGGCCGTAAGTCGCTTTTTTTCCGTGCTTTTTGTGACTTCAAAGGTCTCTCAACGAACGTGTGATGACCCAGGGTGGGATACCAAAGCAACAAAATCACAAAAACAGGTGAAGTCCCTTTAATTCCTTCAACTTGCCTTCAAAGGTCCAATTATCATTGACTGGAGAAAAAAACTCCCCCACAAACAGTTGCGAAAAGGAAGAAATGCCGTCCAAACTCAAAATACATATAAATTATAAATAGAAAAAAACAACACAAACCACACTGAAGCAATTAATGAGATAAGTCAGGATAAGGGCTTGAAGATGTCCACAGATATCGAAATACAAACACTGGGACGGAAGTCAGAACTCAGATAAGCAATGAAAGATTAGAACTATTTCACCTTTTGTTTCCAGCACTGGGCCATGAGCAGTTTGTCCTTATAAACAATCCTCACAGCTGAAGTCCATGAAGGGGATCAGGGCCCCTTCCTCCCCCGTAGACCACACCATTCACGTTGCTCCCTTATCTTCTCTTCCAAGCGTGCCCTAGGATGGAGAGGGGATGGGCCTGGGTCTTCCTCTGACTGCCCAGCTGGCCTCTGCCCTTCCCCAGTTTCCTCCACAACCTCTGGAGCCACACTTCCACTCCCTGTCGACTGTTCCTCCTCTCCCTCAGAGTCAGTCTCCACCAGGGGCATGACAGAACAATGAGGTTTATCTTTAGGAAAGCCACTTGTTTTTTTTAAAAAAATTGATGCTTCCCATGTCATATTTAAATCACTTCAGGCAGTCCTCATATAGTGCCCATAGTTAAGCAATGGGGTCACTAAGTGAGACCGCAATCGTGCTTACTATCACAGTTCAGCTTTTTTCCTATGCTTTCCTGAAAAGGTCGCGAATGCGAGGATTGGTCAGAAAATTACTTTTTTGATCATCGGTGTAACTGTGAATGGTCGCTACATGGCCGTCGCTAAACAAGGACTACTACAGTGAAATGTCAAGTGTTTTGGAGAAGATTAGAAATTAATAAGTCAAGGTGTTCCATACATCATTGATATTGTGAGGTCAAAGGTTACTGCCTATACAGGTGGTCCTCACCTTATGACCACAACCATTCTGAGCCCAAATTTTCTGTTGCTAAATGAGATGGCTGCTAATTGAGTTTTGCTCCATTTTACGACTTTCCTTGCCAAAGTTGATAAGCGAACCGCTGCAGTTGTTAAGTGAGTAACGGTTGCTAAGTGAACCTGGATTGTGAGAAGTTTGCAAAAGGCAATCCCAGGACACACACATATACCCCCCCGGGACACCGCAACCGTCATAATTGTGAGTCAGTTGCCAAGCATCCAGATTTTATTCACGTGACCACGCAACCATGTAACAGTCGTTAAGTTTGAAAAATGGTCATAAGTCACTTCTTTTTCCCACTGTTGCCTTTGTAACTTCGAACCGTCACTAAATGAACTGTGGTAAGTCAAGGACTTGCCCGTCTCGAGAAATTACGCTTGGAATGCGCGCTGTAGTAGAGAACATAACAAAATGAAGAATTTCAGCGTCAGACTTCCTCTCTCGAGAGAGAGACTCAACTTCTGCAATGAGCAAAGTAGTGCCAGTCTTTCTTTCAGCATCGCTGCTTTTCGTGCGAATTAGGGGGAAAAAATAGATCTTACGGTCTGCTTGGCAGGCGAATAAAATTAGAAGTAATTTTTTTTTTTTTTTTTACTTTACACTTCACAAAATACACCGCTGACTTTACAACTCGGGGGGAAATTCAGACAGATTTTTCTCTCTTCCCCCCCCCCCCCCCCCGCACAAGTGTTTTCACACCGAGCAATTTCTCTCTCTCATCGTGAAGCGTTCAAAATCATTACCTTTCCGAACACCAAAGAAAAAAGACACACGATAAGAAATTTATTTTTTTATCCTGCCTTGAGAAAGCTTTTGGGTTGCATTGCTTGGAACTCTTTTTATTCTAAAGAAACTTGTTTTTAAAGCTTCAGCTCGTTACTTCCAGCAGACATAGTTGAAATATTTTAAGTTATGGCTGTTTATTTTTAAACATCCCCACTAGCAGAGGCAGCTTAAGACTCCAAGTCTACATTTTTGTTTGTTTGTTTGTACAAAATTGAGAAATGTTTGGGGAGAAATCCTTAGTAAGACCACACCTAGAATACTGCATGCAGTTTTGGTCATCACACTGTAAAAAAGAGGTTGAGACTCTAGAAAAAGTGCAGAGAAGAGCAACCAGGATGATTTTAGGGGACTGGAGACTAAAACCTGCGATGGACGGTTGCAGGAACTGGGCCTGGCTAGTCTAGGGAAGAGAAGGACCAGGGGAGACAGGAGAGCAGCCTTCCAAGATTTGAAGGGCTGCCACAGAGAGGGGGAAGGGGTCGAGCTATTTTCTAAAGGCCAAACAAGGAATAATGGATGGAAACTGAACAAGGAGAGATTCAACCTGGAAATAAGGAGAAACTTCCTGACAGGGAGAACCATCAATCCATGGAACAGAAGTTGCCTTCAGACGTTGTGGGAGCTTCATCCCTGGAGGCTTTCAAGAACAGACTGGACTGCCCTCTGTCAGAAATGGTGTAGGGTCTCCTGCTTGGACTGGGGGTTGGACTAGATGACCTACAAGGTCCCTTCCAACTCTGTTGATCTGTTATCTGTTAAGGGTTAACTGGCAATTGGAAATGCCTCCTTAATGACCCCTTAATCTTTGTTTTTTTGGTTAAAAAAAAGTCAGATTGCAGGAAATGAAAGCGAAAGAGTGGCATCATTATTTATATTTAAAATGACAGAAGCGAGTAGGAGGTGGATACCTTGCCTAGAAAAACCCACCGCTCTGTAAAAGCCCCAAAGACGTGTGCCAAAAGTGATTTAAAAATAAATAAAATTAAAAAAAAACACACCTAAATTTGAAACACAGCTTTTTTTGAAAGGGTTATTAGTATGTTGGCAGGGGAGAGCCCTTATCAACTGAACGGCATCTCCTGTTTTAAAAGAAATGTTGGATTGGTGAAGTAATTGAGTCTGCCTGCAGTTTGGGATTAGAGAAAGCTGGCAGAAGTGTAAATTGGATTTAGTTCAATTTGAAAAGATTCCCAGTTCACTCGAGATATAAACCCAGGGTTTGGACCAGTTATTGCTCCCTAACGTGATAAAAAAAATTTCTCTTCCTTTCGGCATATCAAAAAACAGGCAGCCCTCAAACTCACAACCACAATGGACCCCAGAATTTCCGTCGCTAAGCAAGGCAGTTATTAAGGGAGTTGTGCCCCAATCTTACAACCTTTTATGCCGAGTTTGTTGAACGATCACTGCAACTGTCAGTATAGGCTGGTTGCCAAGCATCCAAATTTTGATCCCATATTCGTGGGGGACCGTCCTAACTCCGAGGACCTGTTGTAAGCCACTTATTCACGAGGCTGTTTCAACTTTGAAAAATTGCAAAACGTTGGTTGTAAGTCAAGGACTACTATCTGTTTGGTGTTTAGTAGTGTCCTCCGTTCGCATGGCGGACGTTGGGCCAACTGCTTTGTACGTAGTAAAAAAGGAAACTGGGTTATTCCTCGACTTACGGCCACCATTTATGAGCCCCAAATTTACATTGCTAAGTGAGAAATCGGTTAAGTGAGTTTTGTCCCATTTTGCGACTTTTCTTGTTAAGCGAATCAGTGCCGTTGTTAAATTAGTAACACGGTTGTTAAGTGAATCTGGCTTCCCTATTGACTTTTTTTTGTGTTTATGCATTTTTTTTTAGTAAACGTAAAAAGTTAGTTTAAAAAAATAATAGTAATAATATCAACAATAATATTCATATCATTGATAATAATCACCTAATAATATTTGCTTATCCATAGTTGGAAGAAATATCCTTTTGGGTTCAGTTCCAAGTGGGGAAAAAGACACTGGAAACATGGAGGCTGTTTGGAAAGATGGTTTAATGGTGGATAGAACCATATGGCTTGATGAACCTGGGCAAAAAGGGAGGAGATGCTGAGAGTCCCTGGGTTTTATATCCTCTCTGGGCTTTGAACCTTCCTGGGACACAGGAAGAGTATCCTGATCGGTTGCTGTCAGAGATCATAGCTTTGTAGGGTGTCTCTGTGTTAAGTTTGGTTGAAACTTGGTGGGTGGTGCAATGAAGGGCAATTAAATGGCTCTGCTTGAAGGAGGTAGATCTTTGTTATGTAGAATAGACTGGCCCATTAACAAAGGGAGGGGGCTGAGTTTCTGCCTCTGAGTTTCCACTATCTCTTTTAAGGGAAATATTCTGCTTTTTTTAGTATACATCCTAAAATATTTCATTTTTCTAGGAGAGGGGTGGGTTTTAACTTCCACACAATACAATAAACCCGTGATGGCGAACCCATGGCACACGTGCCACCTGTCCAACTTACCTGTACTGCGCATGCGCGGGCCTCCCAACTGATTTTCGGCCCGTTTGAGGCCTTGTTTGGCCTCTGCAGCCTCGGGAGGCCGAAAAACGGGTCTTCTGGAAATACTTGAAGTGCCCATTTTCAGCCTCCGGAGGGCCTCTGGAGCTTGTCTTCGTCCTCCCGGGGGCTCTGCAGGCCTCCCAACTGATTTTCGGCCTGTTTGAGGCCTTGTTTGGCCTCTGCAGCCTTTGGAGGCTGAAAAACGGGCCCATTTCAGCACTTCAGCCTCCAAAAGCTGCAGAGGCTTCCCTCGAGCCTCCAGGAGAGCAAAAATGGCCTCCTCTGGACTCCAGAGGCCCTTCGGAGGCTGAAAATGGGCACTCCCTGGTATTTCCGGAAGGCCCGTTTTTCGGCCTCCCAAGGAAGGCTGCAGAGGCTTCCCTCAAGCCTCAGGGAGGCCAAAAAAGGCCTCAAACAGGCCTCCCTGAGGCTTAAAATCAGCCAATAAACCTTCATTGTGTAGTTCATCGTTCTCTTAAACTTTGGAGTTTCTAACTTCTGTCTCTGTTAACTAACCATTGGTAAAACGAGAAAAAAAATCTGTTTTTTCCTTCTCCTTTATTTTGAGTGTTAATCTATCCATCCCTATCGAGCTTTCTTTTTGTAAGAAGGTCACCAAAAGGGACCCCAGGACACTGCAATCGTCATATATGCAAGTCAGTTGCCAAGCATGCAAATGTAAATAACATGACCCTTTTTTTCCCAGTACCGTTGTAACTTCGAACAGTCACTAGCCGAACTCTTGCGAGTCTAGGCTTAGCTGTGTATCCTTTCACTGCTCTCCCATTATTTTATTCCGCTGCGGTTGTCTTAGCAACTACGCTACAAATCGTTAACTTTCCCCCCTAAATAAAAGGGGAGGAGGCACAAGAGAAGCAAATTTGCTTCATTAAAAGGTGTTTGGGGAGAAGAAAGAAATAGGGTTGTCGTTGGAGGGTCGCGATAAAAACTACGGTTGCAAAAAAACAACAACCTTATAATAATCAGGAGTTTTGTGGCACCTTTTCCCACGAAGGCATTTCATTAGAAAGTTCATGAAACTGCAGCGCTGTTAAAGCCTTTTAATAAAAATTTGTCAGTTTGCAAAGGTGCCCCCAGACTCGTCCTGGTTTTTTTTTTTTTTAAAGAAATATCCCATGATTTTTGGTAGAACCAGATCTCTGTATTTAAATCAACGATTCCTTTATTAGGAGGGCCAGCAGCCCCGGTAAAAGGTTTCTCGCTCAGAGGCGTGGAAGCCGGTTGGGAGACATTGGGCCAATCACCAGGAGACGATGAATTGTAGTCCCACCTTAGCTATGAAAGTCACCTGGGAGCCTTTGGGCCAATCACCAGGAGACGGTGAATTCTAGTCCCACCTTAGCTATGAAAGCCAACTGGGAGACATTGGGCCAATCACCAGGAGACGGTGAATTCTAGTCCCATCTTAGCTATGAAAGCCAACTGGGAGACATTGGGCCAATCACCAGGAGACGGTGAATTCTAGTCCCATCTTAGCTATGAAAGCCAACTGGGAGACATTGGGCCAATCATCAGGAGACGGTGAATTCTAGTCCCACCTTAGCTATGAAAGCCAACTGGGAGACATTGGGCCAATCACCAGGAGACGGTGAATTCTAGTCCCATCTTAGCTATGAAAGCCAACTAGGAGACATTGGGCCATTCACCAGGAGACTGTGAATTCTAGTCCCATCTTAGCTATGAAAGCCAACTGGGAGCCTTTGGGCCAATCACCAGGAGACGGTGAATTCTAGCCCCATCTTAGCTATGAAAGCCAACTGGGAGACATTGGGCCAATCACCAGGAGACGGTGAATTCTAGTCCCATCTTAGCTATGAAAGCCAACTGGGAGACATTGGGCCAATCACCAGGAGACGGTGAATTCTAGCCCCATCTTAGCTATGAAAGCCAACTGGGAGACATTGGGCCAATCACCAGGAGACGGTGAATTCTAGTCCCATCTTAGCTATGAAAGCCAACTGGGAGACATTGGGCCAATCACCAGGAGACTGTGAATTCTAGTCCCATCTTAGCTATGAAAGCCAACTGGGAGCCTTTGGGCCAATCACCAGGAGACGGTGAATTCTAGCCCCATCTTAGCTATGAAAGCCAACTGGGAGACATTGGGCCAATCACCAGGAGACGGTGAATTCTAGTCCCATCTTAGCTATGAAAGCCAACTGGGAGACATTGGGCCATTCACCAGGAGACTGTGAATTCTAGTCCCATCTTAGCTATGAAAGCCAACTGGGAGCCTTTGGGCCAATCACCAGGAGACGGTGAATTCTAGCCCCATCTTAGCTATGAAAGCCAACTGGGAGACATTGGGCCAATCACCAGGAGACGGTGAATTCTAGTCCCATCTTAGCTATGAAAGCCAACTGGGAGACATTGGGCCATTCACAGGAGACGGTGAATTCTAGTCCCACCTTAGCTATGAAAGCCAACTGGGAGACATTGGGCCATTCACCAGGAGACGGTGAATTCTAGCCCCACCTTAGCTATGAAAGTCACCTGGGAGGCTTTGGGCCAATCACTAGGAGATGGTGAATTCTAGTCCCACCATAGGCATGAAAGCCCAGTGGGTGACTTTGGGCCAATCCGGATCCCTCTCTCTCTCTCTGTCTCACAGCCCAACCCACCTCACAGGATTGTTGTTTATGGAGGGGAAATAGGAGAAGAAAGTAGTATTAGCTATTTCCATCAATTTGAATTGTTTATAAAAATAATAATAAAAGGCTTGGTACAAAATAAAGTAACATCATAGCATTGCACGTTACAGCAATAATTGCGTGCCCAATAACAGGAGCTCAAGTCACATCTTAGATATTTATCATTATTATGGCACAAACTGATTCGGCCTCATTGTTTACTTTCTTGTCATTGCACCTCGTACAACGAAATCAAACCCCATCTTCAGTGCACATCATGACCATGAAAATAAACACAAACACACATCCTTCACATCCTATGCAATTGAATGGAGAACCCCTGATATTGCATGGATATTGCCCCATACAGTAGAATGCAATAGAGCTACTGGGATAGAGGGTGTTTTGCAGCGTATTTGTCATTATTTTTGTTATTATTCTGTACCGTCTGCCAGGTGGTAATAGTTCAAAACATTGAACATGAAACCTTTAAGATAGCACAAAAATCCATTTCCACCCACATAATTTTGATTAAGGAGCTACATGGCCTTCTGCAGAGAAGGATATCCTGCTAAGAAAAAAACCTTTTGTTTTGCAATAACATTATTAAATCTGAAAGATCTCCAGTGCTTTGTTGCAAACTTCAAAGAGGATTCCCAAAGGGAAGTTCAGGGTCAAATGTATCAGATTTATAACAGTTGACAGAATAGTTATTGTCCAAGTCTTATTTACGTTTCCCCTTTCTCTCCAGAGAGGCATATTTGCTCCAAACTCCTTTAACACGTTGCCTGGAAATCTCTAGTAGTAATTTTGCGGTACGACCACAAAAATTGAGCCCAAATTTTCTACTGCTGAGCAAGGCAGTTCTTAAGTGAGCCTTGTCCCATTTTAAGACCTTTCTTGCCACTGTTGGTAAGGGAATCCCTGCAGTTGTTAAGGGAGTCACCCAGTCGTTAAGTGAATCCGGCTTCCCCCGCTGACTTTGCTTGTCAGAAGGTCACAAAGGGGGACCACGTGACACCCCCCGGAACGCTACGACCGTCGTAAATGTGAGCCAGTGGCCAAGGGTCTGAATTTTGATCATGTGACCACGGGGGGAGGCTGCAAGGGTTGTAAGTGTGGAAAAACGGTCATAAGTCACTTTTTTTTCCAGTGCCTTGTAACTTTGAACGGTCACTAAATGACTGGTTGTTGAGTCGAGGACTATCTGTATTAGAAGATCTTGGGAGCTCTATTCATTGAATTGTGTTCTGTTCCATTCCATTGAATTCTGTTCCATATTTTCTATTTTCCATTCCATTCTCTATTTTCTGTTTTTCATTCAACTCCATTCCTTATTTTCCATTCTATTCTATTCCATTCTCTATTTTCTATTTTCCACTCCATTCCATATTTTCTATTCCCTATTTTCCACTCCACTCCCTATTTTCTATTTTCCATTCCATTCTCTATTTTCTATTTTCCATTCCACTCCATTCCGTTTTCCATTCTATTCCACTCCCTGTTTTCTATTTTCTGTTCTATTCTATTCCATTCCCTATTTTCTATTTTCCATTCTATTCCATTCCCTGTTTTCCATTCCCTGTTTTCCATTCTATTCCATTCCCTGTTTTGTATTTTCCACTCCATTCCCTATTTTCCGTTCTTTTCCCCATTCCCTGTTTTCTATCTTCCATTCTATTCCATCCCATCCCATCCCAGATAGCTCTTGCGTTCTAACACAGCAGCCTTTCTCAAGTTTGGCAGTTTTTAAGACTGGCGGACTTCAACTCCCAGAATTCCCCAGCCAGTTTGGCATAAATGCTGCTCCCTGGGGGTTTCTATTCGGGTGACCTTTTCCATATCCTGCAGAGGGGGAATTGAATTGATGAGGTGGATGCTACTTGCTAAGTGGTTTGAGGCAGCTTGAAAGATGGAGCCTTTGGCAGCCTGAATTCCCAGCAGAGCAGAGCCAGTTTTTTCAACAAGTAAAAAAATAAAATAAAAAATAAAACCCACTGCAATCTTGGGCATTATTTTCCCTGGAACACCCTTTCTTTCTTTCTTTCTTTCTTTCTTTCTTTCTTTCTTTCTTTCTTTCTTTCTTTCTTTCTTTCTTTCTTTCTTTCTTTCTTTCTTTCTTTCTTTCTTTCTTTCTTTCTTTCTGTCTGTCTGTCTGTCTGTCTGTCTGTCTGTCTGTCTGTCTTTCTTTCTTTCTTTCTTTCTTTCTTTCTTTCTTTCTTTCTTTCTTTCTTTCTTTCTTTCTTTCTTTCTTTCTTTCTTTCTTTCTTTCTTTCTTCCTTCCTTCCTTCCTTCCTTCCTTCCTTCCTTCCTTCCTTCCTTCCTTCCTTCCTTCCTTCCTTCCTCCCTTCCTTCCTCCCTTCCTCTCCCTCCCTCCCTTCCTTCCTTCTTTCCTTCCTTCCTCTATTTCTTTTTAACCAGCAGAAAAAAGTCCTCCAGATTTTTCCAGTGCTGTTTTGCTTAAATAATAATGATGGAATCAGGAATGGATAGTAGATCCCCTAATTATCAGGATCCTGGCATAAAGAAGTGGCATTTTAGTTGCTGAATTGATTTACAGGCTGCCTTTCTGTCGGAGAAACACTCATGAGGGATCAAGAGAGACTCAGATTTTTTGTCAGAGGAGAAATGCATCGATTGTCTTTGTTGGCAGGAATAAATGATATCCCAGGTGAAACAGAGCCGATTCCAATCCCCCACCCCCCTTACGTCCTTTTTACTCTCTTACTAGAAGAGGAAGATTTTAAAAAGGAGAAAAAAACCATGAATTCTTCATAAACGGCCTCACAGCTGTTTATAGAATTCTTTATTTGTCAAGTGTGATTGGACACACAAGGAATTTTTGGAGGAGGAGGAGGAAGAAGAAGAAGAAGAGGAAGAAGAAGAAGAAGAAGAATCTATTAAGAATAGAATAGAACAGAACAGAATAGAATAGAATAGGATTCTTTTATTGGCCAAGTGTGGTTGGACACACAAGGAATTTGTCTTGGTGCAAATGCTCTCATTGTACATAAAAAGAAAGATACATTCGTCAAGAGTCAAGAATCATAAGGGACAACATTCAATAATAGTCATAGAGTACAATAATTTTTATTTCCTGTCATTCTCAAACTCTACTCCTCTACTCATAGCAGAATACCTTATGCCACCAGACTTGAAATTTTAGACCTAGATAACCTAGAACTACACCGCCTTCGGTTTGATCTAAGTATAGTACATAAAATTATATATTGCAATGTCCTACCTGTCAATGAATACTTCAGCTTTAACCAAAACAATACAAGAGCACAAAATAGATATAAACTAAAGATAAACCGCACCAAACTTGATTGCAGGAAATATGACTTCAGCAACAGAGTAGTCAATAATCTTCAACCTTAGACTGTCTACTATTGACCTCACCCCTTTTCTAAGAGGTCTGTAAGGGGCGTGCATAACCGCACCAACGTGCCTATTGTCCCTGTCCTATTGTTTCTTTCTTTTCTTATTCGTATCCATTTCATGTATTTATAACCATGTTTATACTTATACCTGTTATCTAATAATTGTTTGACAAAATAAATAAAATAAAATAAATAAATAAGCAATCAATATAAGTGATACGTTTATCTTAGCAAAGGGAGAAAACGTATGGGGAAAATGACATTTATTAGGCTACCTGTGGATTACTATAATATTTCCAATGAAAGAAAATTAAACTGCTCTGATCACAGAAGGTGGCCCACTCAATCCACTCTTGTTTTGTTCTTTACTTCTGTTAACGTTTTGCCCCGCCAAATAATTGTAAGAAAAAAAATTCCTCCAGATATTTTGGGCTGACTTTGAATATGGATATACAAGTACAGGTAGTCCTGGACTTACAACCACTTGCTTGGTGACTGTTAGAAGTTACAAAGGTTTTGGAAAAAAAAAAACTGGTTTATGAGCAGTTTCCATACTTATGATCGTTGCAGCATCCATGCGGACAGCTGATCAAAATTCAGGTGTTTGGCAACTGGCATGGACTTATGACAGTTGCAGTGTCCCAGGGTCACGTGAACCCCTTCTGTCACTTTCAAACAAGCAAAGTCCATGGGGAAGCCACTTGGCAACCATGTATAACCACTGCAGTGATTTGCTTAACAACAGTGGCAAGAAAAGGTTGTAAAATGGGGCGACGCTTACTTAACAACTGCTTTGGTTTAGCAGTGGAAAATTTGGGCTCGGTTGCAGTCTACCTGTATGGGTATCGCATTTAGGAAAAAGATTCCAAATGCACAAATTCAGGATGGGAGTTTAGAATAAGAATAGAATAGAACATGAGAAACGAAGGGAAGGGAAGAATATGGAAGGGAACAGAAGAGAAGAAAAGAAAAGAGAAAAGAAAGGAATGAAAATAAGAATAGAATAAAACAGAACATGAGATGCTAAGGGAAGGGAAGGGAAGAGAAGAGAAGAGAAAGGAAGAATAAGAATAGAATAGAACATGAAATGCTAAGGGAAGGGAAGGGAAGGGAAGAGAAGAGAATGGAAGAATAAGAATAGAATAGAACATGAGATGCTAAGGGAAGGGAAGGGAAGGAAGAGAAGAGAAAGGAAGAATAAGAATAGAATAGAACATGAGATGCTAAGGGAAGAGAAGAGAAGAGAAGAGAAAAGAAAGGAAGAATAAGAATAGAATAGAACATGAGATGCTAAGGGAAGGGAAGAAAGAGAAGAGAAGAGAAGAGAAGAGAAGGGAAGAATAAAAATAGAATAGAACATGAGAAGCTAAGGGAAGAGAAGAGAAAGGAATTAGAATAGAATAGAGTAAGAAAGGAATAGATAGAATAAGAAAGGAATAGAATAGAATAGAATAGAATAGAATAGAATAGAATAGAATAGAATAATAACTTTATTGTCACTTTGAATTTACACTAAGCGGCATACATTAAAATGAAATTTCGTTGCATACAGCTCTCCACCTCCAATACACCTGATGTAAACATGACAAAATAATCAAACCCACCAACCAACCAATTAAACAATAAATACAAAATTATGCACATACCCACATATATGACACAGAGAAACAACACAGTCTAGTTCAGATGTATGCATGTACGTGGCGAGGAAAACGAATCTTGCAAGTTGACCAGACGGATGGCATAAGAAACAAAACTGTTACAGAATCTGGAAGTCCTGTTCTAGAAATACTTCGAAACCCCCTCCGAGAGGGAGCTCGGGTGTGTGGGGTGTCTCTCACAGTGCTTTGAGCTCTAAGCACCTAGCGCTTGTAAGCAGCATCCTGAATAATGGGAAGCGAACTTCCTATAATCTCTACTGGCCTCACCACTCTCTGTAGGGACTTTCTATCTGAGGCGCTGCTCCCCTAAACCAAACGGATGCGGTTTGTTAAAACGCTACCCGATCGCGCCGCTGTAAAAAGTAGCCAGGCTAGAAGGAGAAAGATGTGTTTTCCTCCTCCGGCGTAGGAAATGCAGACGCTAGGGTTCTGCTGGTTTGGCAACGCAAAGATAACTCAGTTTGATTTCCGAGCTGACGCGGCACAAAGAACTGGGTAACTATAGTTTGCTCGCTGGCTGAATCTTAAATCTTTGCAGTCTGGATACGACTGTAAATCAAGCAAGCCGGAGTTTTTAGGTTGCCTTTGTGAAATTAAACCTCCCAGTCATGTCTCCTTCCCATTTCATGTCGCCTCGTCAAAAGAAGAACTCCGGGCAATTCCTGACTTTGGAGTCTCAAGGTTGTAATTTAAACTTACCCGCTATAGGTTACGTCCCTGTTTACCCAGCGGGGTTTCTGAGCTGAAGTTTTTTGTTTGTTTTAAATTACTGCCAGCTAAAACGTGGCACGGTTCCTGCCTTGGTAATGATCTCCATCCCCCTGGGTGGAAGTCAGGAGATTAAATCCCAGAAAAGGATTCTAAAGATTGTCAAGAGAACCACAATTTTGGTTTTGCATAGAAATAAGACGACTTCCAGATTTATTTATTTTATTTTTAAATGCAATCTACACGCAGTCCTCGTGTAGACTTATGACCACAGTGGAGACAGTGCTAAAGTCATAAACACATGCCAGTGCCCAAGTTTTGATCACATGACTGCACAGGTGCTACAACGGTCGTAAATGGAAGAAATGGCCATCGGTCACTTTTTTCATTGCCATCGTAACTTTGAACGGTCACTAAACGAACAGTTGAGGTTTCCCTGTAGCAAAGTCACTTTTTTAAAAAAAAAATATTTATGCTGTATTTAAACCCACGCTTCTTGGTGATCCTCACGCAGCATCGTGGTTAAGCAAAGCAGTCACTAAATGAAACCACAACTCTGCTTAGTAATCTCGGTCCAGCTTTCCTTCGCTTTCTTGGCAAAGTCGTAAATCTGAGAATTGGCCATAACATTGCTTTCTCGTCACTGTAACTGCAAAATGGTTGCTAAACGAGGACCATTTGTGCAATGAAATTTCAGTATTTTGTAGGAGATTTAGAAATTGGTTCAGTAAGTTGTGGGCTTCCGTATATCATAGATATTGAGAAATTAAGCTTCGACTGTATGCGTGGAGATACTAAAATGAAGAAATCACTCTATATATAAAAGCAAAAATACCCCACACACCTCATCACAAAATCTCCAGAACTATAAAGCCTATCAACTTGAAATTTGGCCTTTATGTTCCTCTTGGCTTCTAGGTGCTCACTAAGAAAGGATTTTTGGAAATGACCATCAGAGCATTTAGAGTATTTCCTATATTATTATTATTATTATTATTATTATTATTATTATTATTAACACTCTCTGATGCTAAGGAGTTCTACTCCCCCTCCCCACCTGGAAAGAAATCTCTTCCAAATGCAAAACACAAGCAGAGGAGAGGAGCTTCAGTTTCACAGCACAGAGCAGTTTTAGTACAGAACAGTTGAGCTAAGCCACGCCCAGGCTCCTTGCTGCCTCCTTCCTGCTCACACAGCAAATACCGTTTCAGTTTCCAAACAGCCCTCAACTCTCTCACACACAGACAGGACGCCAGCCAGATGAATACCGATGGAGGCTGGTAGGCAGCGGCAGAATTTTTTCTCCCCTTCTTTTCCTCCCCAAAAACTGAGCCCCAGCGCATCGTTTCGAGCTACTTGAATGATATACGGTGTTAACATATTGATATGCGACCTGCTAGTCCCAATATTTACTTCGTCTCTTTTAACCGACCTTCTTTAGTTTTATTTCATCAAGCTGGTCTGGCCTAGGGTTTTATGGGGTTTTAAATTCGGTTTTAATTGGTTTTAGTCCTTATTTTTAAACCCTTGCCTCATTTTTTATTATTCAACCACCTAAATATTATTATATTTTTTAATGACTGTACACTGCCCCGAGTCCCGCAGGGAGAGTGTGGGCGGTATATAAATCTTGTAAATAAATACAAATAAATAAACTTCTCTATTTCTGTTATTGTGGGGTGCTCACGGTCCTGCAGTTGAAAGTCAGGCCAAGCCGCCACCCCCACATAAATAAAGTGGCCCCTGAGCACTCTCCGTCTTTGCGCACACGGGTGCAAGCCGTGTCAGAGGTTAAACTACTGGTAGATTTTTCCCCAGTTGGAGCTAAAACAGGGATGCTTCTTGTCTCGAGAGCCAAACCACCAAGAGTCCTTGAAGGGAACAAGGAGGATATTATCTTTGCCTCTCCCTCTCCCTGATTTTAAAGCCATTTACGATTCCCAGTATGTGACACACGCCATTGTAGCATGGGCTGTTCCTTTGAGCCAGAAGTGCCCTTTAAACCTGCGTTCCTTTCATCTTGCAAACCGGACGATCAACAACGAGGACTAGTAGCTTGCAGGGTGTGTTGCTCACACTTGAAACCGCGGTGGTCTGACTTGGAGGGTTTGGTATGTTGGGTCCTTGGGGTTGAGCTGGATTGTTTCCTTGCAAATGCTTGATTACGAAAGTAGAGAACGTGATCGATGTTAAAGCACATTCCCTTCTAGCACTGATGATGTTACTTAGTTGGGGTGACGAAATGTCTACAAGAAAACTCTCTTTAGGAAAGCTTAAAGAGTATAAAGGACCCCATAGTTCCCTCCTCTTCTTCCTCCTCCCTCCCTCCCTCCCTCCCTCCCTCCCTTCCATCCTTTCTTCCCTGATAATGTTATCTAGTTGGGTGATGAAATGTCTACAAGAAAACTTTAAAAAACTAAAAGGTATAAAGATCCCCATAGTTCCCTCCTCCTCTTTCCCTCCCTCTCTCCTCCCTCCCTCCCTCCCTCCTTCCCTCACTCACTCACTCCTTCCTTCCCTCCCTGATGATGTTACCTAGTTGGATGATGAAATGTCTACAAGAAAACTCTCTTTAAAATTTTTTAAAGAGTATGAAGGTCCCCACAGTTCCTTCCTTCCTTCCTTCCTTCCTTCCTTCCTTCCTTCCTTCCTTCCTTCCTTCCTTCCTTCCTTCCTTCCTTCCTTCCTTCCTTCCTTCCTTCCTTCCTTCCTTCCTTCCTTCCTTCCTTCCTTCCTCCCTCCCTCCCTCCCTCCCTCCCTCCCTGATGATATTACTTAGTTGGGTGATGAAATGTCTACAATAAAACTCTCTTTAGAAAAGCTTAAAGAGTATATAGGACCCCACAGTTTCCTCCTCCTCCCCACAAAACCCCTTCTCTTGTAGCACTGATGATGTTCCCTAGTTGGGTCATGAAACGTCTGCAAGGAAACAGCGAAGCTCAGAGAGCACCAAGGACCCCACAGTTTTCCTCCTCCTCCCTCCTCCCTCCAAACCCCAGTCTCTTCTAGCACTGATGATGTTACCTAGTCAGGTAATGAAACGTCTGCAAGAAGACATCTAAGCAGCACCACGGACCCAAAAGTTCAGCCCTGAGTTACAAATATTCTCCCCTGTCAAAAATTGATATTTCCTCCAAGTTTTTCCTCTTTTTTTTTTTTTTTTACCTTGGATTTGAAATTCTGTACTCGAGAGCAACATTTCCTCCCAAGGTCCAGATCACACGTTTAGGATCTAACACTGTAGAGACACACACCACACACAAACACACACACACCCCAACACAATTTCATCGGTGAAGATGGAGCCACATTCCAAAGGAGGACTATGCAACAGGTGGGGTTTGAAGGGGGAAAGGGGTCTAGGGGCCTTGCCCTCCACAGCAGCCATCAACACCTCTTTTCAAGAAGCGTCCATCTTAAATCATAAGCGCCCAGTGTACATACAAGCAAGAAAGTGACAGGTCACAGATCATAAATCATAGGATGCAAACCATAACTGAATAAACCGTATTATACCAATAGGAGGAGGTAATAGGAACGATGAGAGGTGAGAAAGGAAAGGTGAGAAGGATAATAACAACACAGCGCTACTACATGATTAGATATCCTTAGGCCTAAGACAGTGCTGGGGGAATTAGGGGTTCAGCAGAGTGATGATGGCATGGAGGGAAAAACTATCTTTGTGTCTAGTTACACAAAGCGCTCTATAGAGTTATCCCGAGAAGAAGTTGAAGCACTTTATGCCCAGGATGTGAGGAGTCTGTAGATATTTTTCACAGCCCCCCCCCCCCCCCTTTCTGGCTCGTGCAAATAGACAGGCCCTCCATGGAAGGTAGGCTGGTTGCAATTGTTTTGTTTTTTCCCTGCAGTCCTAACTATCGGTTGAAATCCTTGCCTGTCCTGTTGGGTTGCAGAGCCAAACCAGACAGTTTATACAGGTGCAAATGACAGACTCAATAATTCCCCTGTAGACGTGTATCCACAGTTCCTTGGGCAGTCTGATTTTTCTGAGTTGGCTTATTGGAATGGAATGGAATGGGGAAATGAATAGGAATAGAGTAGAATAGAATAGAATATAGAATAGAATACTTTATTGGCCAAGTGTGGTTGGACACATAAGGAATTTGTCTTGGTGCAAATGCTCTCAGTGTACATAAAAGAAAAGAGACATCCGTCAAGAGTCAAGAATCATCAGGTACAACACTTAATGATAGTCATAGGGTACAATAAGCCATCAAATCCTACTAGGAAACAGTCCTTATAAATCATGAGGATACAAGCAGCAACGTTACAGTCGTACAGTCATCAGTGGGAGGAGATGGGTAAAAGGAAGGATGGGAGGATTAATAGTAATAGTAATGCAAAAGTTGTGGGTGCTCCAACACTGGATATTTTAAAAAAGAGACTGGACAGCCATTTGTCTGAAAGGCTATAGGGTCTCTTGCTTGAGCAGGGGGTTGGACTGGATGACCTCCAAAGTCCCTTCCAACTCTGTTATTCTGGCAATTAATCAGTGGAACAGCTTTCCTCCAGAAGTTGTGGGTGCTCCAACACTGGAGATTTTCAAGAAGAGATTGGACAGCCATTGATCCAGGATGGGATAGGGTCTTCTTGAGCATAGGGTTGGACTAGAAGACCTCCAAAGTCCCTTTCAACTGTTCTGTTCTATTTAATTCTATTCTATTTATGCAGGGAATTTATATTGCTACCTATTTGCAGATGATAACTCAAGGCGGCTTACAGAATAATGTTCTATTTTCTATTCTGAATTCCATTCTATTGTATTCTATACTATTCTATTTCAAGGTTCCTTAATTGGAATGGAATGGAATAGAAAATGGAATAGAAAAAGAAAATGGAATAGAAAATGGAATGGAATGGAATAGATTATCTGAATATCTGAATTATTGCACAATTCTATTACAGAATAGATTCTCCCCCCTCAAAACCTGCTTTCATTTGTATTTATTTTGTCCTTCATAACCTTGGAGCGGGTGGGGGGGTGGGGGGTTACTCTTCAGAGCTCGCCAAAGAAGTTGAGGCATTCCACAAGGACTCGCAATTTGTTCTGCCTCCAATTGTCTCACCAGGGTGAAATGCACCGTTGAGCGGTGCCCAATATTCTCCATTTCCCCGCAAGCTGCCGCGCCTTCTGTTTCCGCAAAGCAGGGAGGCCAAAAGAAAAGTAAAGAAAGCATTAGATTTCTGGCAGGAGAGCCAAGGAAGATGCTCCAGAGGCTTTGGGGAATTGAAAGCGAGGGCCTGAAGGAGAGCCGTAGTGGCTCATCATTTATTGATTGAAACGTTTCTTTTATTCGTGAAATTAAAGGGCTTCCTCCGGCCGGCTGCAAAATCGCCAGCCAGGTCACTCCTGATAGGATCCTGTAAATTAGGTTGAGCCAGAACCTAAGCAGGGAAAGGATTCCTATGATCAAGAGACAGATCACCTGTTTACATTCCCTGGGCTTTTGTTTTATTTTTTTTCCCAGGGTTTATTGGTTTCTTTGAATTCTATATCCCATCATTGTTATTTTACAAATAACTCAAGGCGGTAAATACGACTCATGGTTACCCAGATGGGTTTCATACCTAAGGCGGGACTAGAACTCCCCGTCTCCTGGCGATTGGCTGAAAGTCGCCCAATTGGCTTTCATGGCTAAGGTGGGACTTGAACTCACTGTCTGCTGCTGATTGGCCGAAAGTCACTTTCATGCCTAAGGTGGGACTAGAAATCACCGTCTCCAGGTGATTGGCTCACCCAGTTGAGCTTCATGCCTCAGGCGGGTCTAGAACTCACTGTCTCCTACTGATTGGCCCACCCAGACAGCTTTCATGCCTAAGGTGGGATAAGAAAGTCCCCACAACCATTCTCCTCCCTCCTGCAAACCCCATTCTACCACTGATGATGTTCCCTAGTTGGGTGATGAAATGTCTGCAAGAAAACCACCGAGTACCGTGAGGGTAAGGATCCCACACTCTTCTTCCTCCTCCACTCCTCCATTCTGCAAACTCCATTCCCTTCTGGCACTGAGGATGTTCCTTAGTTGGGTGATGAAACGTCTGCAAGAAAACAATTCAGCTGAGAAACCAAGGACCTCGTGGTTCGTAAAGTAGAGTAGAACATAGAATTGGAATAGAATAGATTAGAAATTGGAATGTAGAATAGAATAGAATAAGAACCAATAGAATAGAATAAGAATAGAATAAGAATAGAATAAGAATAAGAATGAATAGAATAGAATAGAATAGAATAGAATAGAATAGAATAGAATAGAATAAGAACGAATAGAATAGAATAAGAACCAATAGAATAGAATAAGAACGAATAAAATAAATGAATAGAATAAGAATAAGAATGAATAGAATAGAATAAGAACGAATAGAATAGAATAAGAATGAATAGAATAGAATAAGAATGAATAGAATAGAGTAGAATAGAAAGTGGAATGTAGAATAGAATAGAAATTGGAATGTAGAATAGAATAGAATAAGAACGAATAAATAGAATAAAAATAAGAATGAATAGAATAGAACAGAATAAAAATGAATAGAATAGAATAAGAATGAATAGAATAGAATAAGAATGAATAGAATAGAAATTAGAATGTAGAATAGAATAGAATAAGAATGCATAGAATAAGAATAATAGTGAAGAGAATAGAATAAAAATTGGAATGTAGAATAGAATAATAATGAATAGACTCAGAATAGAAATTGGAACGTAGAATAGAATAGAATAAAAATAAATAGAATAAAATAAAAACGAATAGAATAGAATAAAAATGAATAGAATAGAATAGAAATTGGGACGTAGAATAGAATAAGAATGAATAGAATAGAAAGAGCCGAAAAGAAAAGAACAGAACAGAATATAATAGAATAACAAAGTTGGAAGGTCATCTAGTCCAACCCCCTGCCTAGGCAGGAGATCCTCTACAGTTTCAGACTGTCCAATCTCTTCTTAAAAAACTCCAGAGTTGCAGCATTCACAACTTCTGGCGGCAAATGGTTCCACTGAGTAAATTGAGTGATGAATTCAGGTACAACCCTGAGCTACATATATTCTCTTCTAGAAGTCTTAGGTTTATTTATCCAGGCTGGCCTTTTAATCCAATCGAGGTCTTTCCCACTTTCCCACCAGAAAACGCCTGTGGAATATTTCGGAGTAGGATAACTAGCGATGGGAGTCTAATGCTAGGATTCAGGTCCATTTGTAAATAAATCCTTTTTTTCCTCTTTCTTTTTTTTTAAACAGGGGATGCAGAAATTGGCTAGCCAGTACTTAAAGAAAGAGTGGCCTGGCGTGAAAGCAGAGGAACGGAACGACTTTAGGTAAGACCGCCGTAAAAGTAACAAGGTTGTTAAGTAAATCCGGCTTCCCCGTTGACTTGGCTTGTCAAAAGGTTGGCGATTTGGACTCGCGCTCCTGACGCACGTGGTCCTCAACTTATTTCCATTGCTGAAACATTCGTTAAGTGGGGTTTTTGCTCCATTTTGCGACTTTTCTTCCCGCCGTTGTTAAGTGAAGCACTGCAAACCGCGGTCGTAAGTTGAGGACTCCCGTTTCACACCTTTTCCCATCTAGAGGTTGGTGGGGGAGAGAAATGCTCACGTTGTTTAATTATCCTGTTTTTCTTCAACGTTAATTTTTTCTCTCCGCCTGTTCAGCTTACCTACTTAAAATTGCCCAGTTTTTAACTTGGCGTTGCGTAGCTTGCGGTCCAGGTGTAACAGCAATAACAAACAAATTTAAAATGTCCAGGAAGATTTGGTTTGTAAATAAAATCTATGCAGTGGGGTAATGCCAGAAGCAGGCCGTAAATGGTAATCAAAGACTTTCGATGCTGGTGGGATTGAAGGCTTAAAATTGGAAAATAAAATTATATTAGATGGGTTTGGGATTTGGATCATTTTTTTCCCCTTTCCTTTTTGCAGTAAGACAGGTTTGGGGAAGGGAGCTATCGTTTCTGCAGTCTGAAGGTGGAAATACAGCCATGTCAAAAAAACAACATTATTTGATCTTCCTTCCTTCCTTCCTTCCTTCCTCCCTCCCTCCCTCCCTTCTCAATTTCCTTCCTTCCCAGTTTCCTTCCATCGTCCCCTCCCCTTCCCTCTCCTTCCTCCCTCCCTCCCTTTCTTCCTTCTCATTTTATTCCCATCCTTCCCTCCCTCTCCTTCCTTCCTCCTTCCCTTTCTTCCTTCTCAATTTCTTTCCATCCTTCCTTCCTTCCTCCCCCTTTCTTCCATCTCAATTTCTTTCCATCCTTCCCTCCCTCCCTCCCTCCCTCTCCTTCCTTCCCTCTCCTCCTTCCCTCCCTCCCTTTCTTCCTTCTCAATTTCTTTCCATCCTTCCTTCCTTCCTCCCTCTTCCTTCCTTCTTAATTTCCTTCCTTCCCTCACTCCCACTCCTTCCTTCCTTCCTTCCTTCCTTCCTTCCTTCCTTCCTTCCTTCCCCCTCCTTCCCCCCTTCTTTCCTCCCTCCCTCCCTCCCCCCCTGATCTGGTGTTGGACTAGAAGAGCTACCATCTCCCTTCCAACTCTGTTGTTCTGTTATTTGTGTCTGCCTTGCAGGAGTCTCTACCCTGTGTGGAAATCGTTTCTAGAAAGCACCGTGCAAGTCGCCCAGTCCAGGATCAATATCTGCGAAAACTATAAAAATCTCATCTCGGAGCCTGCCAGGGCCGTGAAGTGCTTTAAAGAGCAGCAGCTGAAAAAGGTACGACCCGAGATTTCCGTTCTTCCCTTGTGACTTGAGACGCAGGGTCGCACCTCTACGCAGCAGTTTTACCCAAGAACGTTTCTTCTCATTCTTCACTCTTACACGAGTGGTAACGAAGGGTTGCGCTTTGGCTATTGTGCTGCCTTCTTTTCCTGATTCTGCAGGTCATATGTGGCGGTTTGCACCATCTTTCCTCGTTCCTTCTTTCCCCTTCCTTACTTATCCATTCATCCCTTGCTTTGCAACCTCACCTTACAACCACAATTGGAAGCAAAACTTCCAAAATTTACCTAGTACTCCTTTAGAACTGATGATGCTGCCTAGTTGGGTCATGAAACGTCTGCAAGAATACAACCAAGCTCAGAGAGCACCAAGGACTCCACACTCATTCTCCTCCTCCTCCTCCTCCTCCTCGCAAACTGCACTCCCTGCTGGCACTGATGATGTTACCTAGTTGGGTCATGAAATGTCTGCAAGAAAACTACCAAGCTCAGAGAGTACCAAGGACCCCACAATCCTCCTCCTCTTCCAAATGTCTCACTTAGCAACATAAATTTTGGGCTCAATATATGGTCATAAGTCAAGGACTACCTGTACCTGAATCATACAAATGTACCTAGGTATTGTTCTTTTGAATACCGCGTGCTAGGAACCAGAAAACGGGGGAAAGGTTTTGATTTGAGGTGGGGCAAGAACTCACTGTCTCCTGGTGATTGACCCATCCACTCAGCTTACCTGCCTAAGGTGAAACTGGAATTCACAATCGTCTGGTGAGTGACCCAAAGTCACCCAATTGCCTTTCATGCCTAAAGTGGGACTAGAACTCACCATCTCCTGGTGATTGGCCCAAAGTCACCCAGCTGGCTTTCATGCCTAAGGCAGGACTAGAACTCACCATCTTCTGGTGGTTGACTCAAAGTCACCCAGTCAATTTGCATGCTTAAGGCAGGACTAGAACTCTCTGTCTCCTGGCATCTAGCCTAGTGCATTAACCACAAAACAAAATCTGGCTCTTATATAATATTTTATTGGAATTTTTAATTTTTTTGAAAAATTTTATTAGGTCAAAAAAGAGACAGACCAGCTAACCTTTTTCCAATAACTAATAAATGAAGCCACAACCATCCATAATAGTATTCCTTGCATAATCTCTACTAACAGATTCTTTTCTGAAAGTATCTCTCCTTCCTTCCTTCCTTCCTTCCTTCCTTCCTTCCTTCCTTCCTTCCTTTTCTTTCTTTCCTTCCTTTTCCTTCCTTCCTTCCTTCCTTCCTTCCTTTCTTCCTTCCTTCCTTCCTTCCTTCCTTCCTTCCTTCCTTCCTTCCTTCCTTCCTTCCTTCCTTCCTTTCTTCCTTTTCTTTCTTTCCTTCCTACTTTCCTTCCTTCCTTCCTTCCTGTATCATCAGCCATGGCCTGCATTTTGCTCCAATAACTGGCACACTGTGTGCTATCGGCAGCCACCTTAAAAGTACTGTCTTTGTAAATGAAATTAAATACACCCCTTGATGGTTGCAAGAATGTGAAAAATAAGCCTCTTTGGAGGTGGCTTTGAAATTTTCCAAATTATGCTTGGATTGGCTTTGGCTTTTAGGCGCGGTGCCTTCTAAAAACATTCGTGGAATTATCCAAGATTTTTAAGGGTGCAGCGGAAATGGAGACCAGTCCTGCCAACGGCCTCCCAGGCAGAAGGCCAGAAAACCAGTATAGAGAGATCCTTGTGGCTTCTTGTAGAGGGAAGGCTAAGCAAGGGAGGGAAATTGCTTTTTATTATTATTATTTTAGAAATGATGTAGTGGGTGAAAAGGTTCCTTTTAGAGCTGTAGTTTTCACCCGTGGCAGCTTAAAGATGTGAGGATTTCGAGTCCCAGAATTCAATGCTGGCTGGAAAATTCTGGGAATTGAAGCCCTCAGATATTTCAAAATTGCTAGAGAATTATTAAATTTTCATCAGCAGAAAATCAGAGGCGACCCATTGCTTTCTTGGACCTTCCCTGCTAATTTAGGCACAATATTCTCCTTTTGTGGAATAAACACAGCCTCAGCAAGTCAGACAGCATCTTGTGTTTGAGGCCCTAAGGAAAATATACCATCCAGCCTAATCATCTTTTTTTTTTTTTTTTGCAAATATTTGCATTTAAAAGGATGACACAGCTTACTATGCCCTTACTCAACGAGTACAAGGCAGTGCTAGGGAAAGAAAACAACCCAAATTATTTCCCAGCGATTTTAAGAACAGCTTCACTCTTCCACTTTTGATCGATTGGCCTTTTGCTACTCGTGATAGCTTTTGATTTTCATACAAGGGTGTTCCTTTCTTGCTAACGTGAGCATTACTCAGGGTTATTTTATCTTGGGCTCTTGCATTTTAATTTTATGTGTCAGGGTTTGATCTTGCAGAATCCTCAGAAAAATGAACAAGATTGAACAGTCCCAGAGAGCTAATAAGAACAAACGTTTTTGGAAACTGTAGGCCTGGGTGGGATTCAGCCGGTTCAGTCCGGTTCGAGCGATCTGGGTGTTAAATTTACATCTGGTTCGCCGAACCGGGAATTGAACCGACCGGCCGGCCTGCTGGCCCAGCCTTGCCCACCCCGCCCTTCCCAGGAATCTTCATGTGGCCCATTTTGGATGCAAGTAAGGGCAGGGTCCACGCGGAAGCTGTAGGAGGGCGAAAAATGGGCCTCCCAGAAGTCCGGAAATGGGCCTGTTTTCGGCTTCCGGAGAGACCCCGGAGCCCAGGGGAGGCTGATTTCACCCTCCCAGAGGCCCAAGGGAAGCCTCCGGACTCCGGGGAAGGCGAAAAAGAGCCCTCCCGGAAGTTCCGGACATCTGGAAACAGGCCTGTTTCCGGCTTCTGGGGCCTGGGGGAGGCCGTTACTGCCCTCCCAGAGGCCCGAGGGAAGCCTCCGGACTCTGGGGAAGGTGAAAAACAGCCCTCCCGGAAGTTCCGGGAGACCACAGTCACCCAGCAAGCAGGCAGCCAACTGGTTACCAGGATTTTTGAATCTAACCCCTGGCCTGGGTCCATAGCCTACAGAAGTTTCCAGAAGACTGGTGTTGCGTTAATTTAGTGATCGCCAACCAGTGGGCTGCAGACCATTGGTGGTCCGTGAGAAAATTTTGGTGGTTCACAGAGAAATGTTCAGGCCTTTCATGCCTTTCATCCGGGATGACCAAAGGGCCAGTCCTGTGACTACTGCAGCTCTGGAATATGGGACCGACTTTCTCACCAATGTCAGCAAGCCACCGTCAGTCAAAATTCATATTAGGGGTCGGCGGGATTTAAAATTATTGAGGTCCAAAAAGTTGGCAACCCCTGCATTAAGTCACTTAGGCCGGGCTCTCTTGTCGGGCCACGGGAGGGAAATTCAGATTGCAAGATGGCCGGCGTTGCAGAATTTGAACACGTGCTCCTCCCCTGGAAAATATCTTTCTTCAGGATAATCCTATTTATATTATTACTATATGTCAGCAAAAGTGTTCGTGTGTGTTTTTGTGTGGATGGGTCTTTTCAGAGTACATGCTGTCCTTGACTTACAAAAGTTTGTTTAGTGACCGTTCAAAGTTCCAGCGGCCCTGAAGAATGTGACTTATGTGACCGTTTTTCACAGTTAACGACCTTTGCAGTATTTCCATGGTCACGTGATCAAAATTCAGATGCTTGGCAACTTGACTCATATTTATGACGGTCGCAGTGTCCCGGAGGGAGGGGTCACGGGATCCCCTTTTGTGACCTCCTGACAAGCAAAGTCCAGGAGGAAAGCCGTAGCGACCGTGTTCCTAACTTAACAATAGCAGCGATTCACTTAACAATGGTGGCAAGAAAAGTCGTAAAATGGGGCCAAAACCCCACTTAACAACTGTCTGGCTTAGCGATGGAAATTTTGGTCTCAATTGTGGTTGTAAATCAAGGACTTCCCTGTATAAATCCAGCTCTTAATGGCAGATAGCTACTTTCACGAAAGACCAATTATTATTATTTTGCTTTTTGTGTTTTTCATTGTTGTTCAGTGTGTGGACCAGCTGATCAGGATCCAGACGGAACTTCAGGAGACCGTCAAAGATTTAGCTAAAGGGAAGAAGAAATACTTTGAAACGGAGCAGATGGCCCAAACTGTCCGGGAGAAGGCCGACATTGAGGCCAAGTAAGTTCTCGCGGCCTCTAAATTCTGCGTGGGAATTCCCTTACGTTTAACTCCCTACGACTCTTTGCCGTAACAATTACAAGGTTCTGATCCAGCTCTCCAAACACAACCAACCCTCTGAAATGAACTCAAAGATTCCTTTAATTAGGAGTACCAACAGCCCCGGCAAAATGTTTCTCACTCCCACCCCTATTCACCTCCGTTCCCTGCCTTTTATCCCCTGAGCTAGTGTGGAAGGAGCGGTGACTCTTCCATCCCGAGGACCGGCCCATAGATTTCCACTGCTCTCCTCTCCTCTGCCTTCTGCATGTCAGGCACTGGGCCCAGCTGTTCCTCCTCTTCCTCATCAGCCACCTCCAGACCTGGCGGCTGTTGGCTCTCCATCTGAGGGCTGACGGACGGCCCAGGCTCCGCCTCTGTCTCTCTCTCTCTCTGCCAGCTCCATTCCCTCTTCCCCCTCGGAGTTCCTGGGTTGCCTTGATGCTGGCCCTGATTCCCACACCTTCTCCTCCTTTGATTCGGCTGCTGGAGACAACATAGAACAGTGATGGAGAACCTTTCTGTTGTGGTGTGCCGAAAACGCAATACCGCGTGCATGTGCCGGCACCCACAATGCAATGCACCCCACTCCCCCTGCGCATGCGCCTGCAACACCTCCCCCCCTTACCTGCACTGCGCATGCACGCGCCTCCCAGCTGATTTTCGGCCTGTTTGAAGCCATTTTCGCCCTCAAAGGCTTGAGGGAATCCACTGCAGCCTCGGGAGGCTGAAAAACGGGCCTTCCGGAAATACCGGAAGTGCCCGTTTCCAGCCTCCGGAAGGCCTCTGGAGCCTGGGGAGACTGTTTTCACCCTCCCGGGGGCTCGAGGGAAGCCTCTGCAGCCTCGGGAGGCCGAAAAACGGGCCCGTTTTGGCACTTCCGGTATTTCCGGAAGCCCCGTTTTTCGGCCTCCTGAGGCTGCAGAGGCTTCCCTCGAGCCCCCCGGGAGGCCAAAAAAGGCCTCAAATGGGCCGAAAATCATTTGGGAGGCGCGCACATGCGCAGTGCAGGTAAGTTTGCCTGGGGCGTACGTGCCCGCACAAATGGCTGTGCAGGCCACCTGTGGCACACATGTCATAGGTTTGCCACCACGGACATAGAATGTTCTGTATTTCTCCATTCAATCTCATGTTTGAAAGAGAGAGGAATAAAATAATAAAAATCATTTTCTAAATAATACGAGTCTGTTGTATAGATTTTCTGTCCCGTTCACCAGAAATAACTTTTATTTTTCCTTGGCTTCTTTGCTTGCAGGTCAAAACTTAGCCTTTTCCAATCGAGGATAAGCTTACAGAAAGCGAGTGTAAAAGTAAGTGTCAAAATAAGGTGCGCGTTAACAATTTTGGAGCTGGGTAATGTCTGGCTGTGGAGACACAATGCAAAGGGCGCTGTTGCCGTTGTTGTTGAAACTTCAAAACCACTTTCCACATCCCAGGTAGTCCTCAACTTACAACAGTTCACTTAGTGGCCATTCAAAGTTACAACGAAACTGAAAAAAACGTGACTTATGGCCATTTTTCACACTTAACCGACCATTCATTGCAGCATCCCCACATGAGCACGTGGTCAAAATTCAGGCGCTCGGCAACTGGTTCATATTTATGACCATTGCGGTGTCCCAAAGGCACGGGATCTCCTTTTCCGACCTTCGGTCGAGCATAATCAATGGGGAAGCCAGATTCACTTAACGACCGTGTTACTAACTTATCAACTGGCAATTCGCTTAACAGCTGTAGCAAGAAAGGTCGCAAAATGAAGCAAAGCTCACTTAACAAGTGCCTCACTCAACAACAGAAATTTTAGGTTCCATCATGGTCGTAAGGAGAGGACTACCTGTACAAAAGGTGTTGTTTTTGGTTGTCGTAATTCTAAACTGCTGTGTGTGTTGTTTAGAATAGAATAGAAAGAATAGAATAGAATAGGAGGAGGACAGAAGACAATAAAAATGGAATGGAAGTAGAGTAGAATAGAATAGTATACACATAAGAATTAGGAATAGAGAACAGAAAAGAATAGGAAATTAGAAGAGAAGTGAATCAGGAATAGCATAGCATAGCATAGAATTCTTTATTGGCCAAGTGTGATTGGACACACAAGGAATTTGTCTTTGCTGCAGAAACTCTCAGTGTACATAAAGAAAAAATAAAATACATTCATCAAGAATCATAAGGCATAATAATAGTCATAGGGTACAATAAGCCATCAAATCATACTAGGAAACAGTCAATAAAAATTGTAAGGATACAAGCGACAAAGTCACAAGTGGGCGATAAGGAGTGATGGGAAGATTAATAGTAATAGTAATGCAGACTTTGTAAATAGTTGGACGGTGTTGACAGAATTATATGTTTAGCAGAGTGATGGCGTTGGGGAAAAAAGTCTCCTTGTGTCTACTTGTTCTGGTGTGCAGTGCTCTATAGCGTCGTTTTGAGGGAAGGAGTTGAAACAGTTTATATGTCAGGGATGTGAGGGGTCTAGATATTTTCACAACCTTCTTTTTGACTTGTGCACTATACAGGTCCTTGATGGAAGGCAGGTGGGTAGTAATGGTTTTTTCTGCAGTCCTAATTACCCTCTGGAGTCTGTGTCTGTCCTGTTGGGTTGCATCACCAAACCAGTTATAGAGGTGCAGATGACAGACTCAATCATTCATTCCTCTGTAATAAAGATGAAGTCATTTGCGAGCTATCCACTTCTTATTAAAATGTTGCTTTGCAATTCTCAGCGTCTCTGTTGCTACAATTGCTTACCTAATTCTGTTTTACTTGTCCAGTTAAAAGCACGCCGGTCGGAGTGTAACTCTAAAGCTACTCATGCCAGGAATGAGTATCTTCTCACATTAGCAGCTGCCAACGCACACCAAGACCGCTACTATCAAACAGACTTGGTAAACATTATCAAGGTAATGATTAATGATTAAAGGCAGATTTAATTGAACTGCTGTGTTTTGTTCAATTCTCTTTAACGTTGACCTATCATTTTAACCATAATTATATAAGTTATAATTACTTCAAGATCTCGATATCTTTTAAAGAGAGCATTCTGGATCTAAAGTTCAGTGTTCGAAATGGTGTAAAGGTAACTGTTTTTCAAAAATTATTACTAATTCTCGACTTATCACCACAATTGAGCCTCAAATTTTGTGTTGCTAAGTAAGAAATTTGTTTAAGTGAGTTTTGTCCCATTTTACGACTTTTCTTGTCCTGTTTGTTAAATGAATCACTGCAGTTGTTAAATTAGCAACCCCATTGTTAAGTGAATCTGGTTTTCCCCACATTGACTTTGCTTGTCAGAAGATCGTGACCCGGGACCGTCATAAATATGAGTTTTTATATATATCTTACATAAATATATATTAAAAAAAGAGAAAGGAGGAAGGAACTGAAAAGTATTGTGGGAGGGGAAATAAACAGAATTCACAATTGTCGTAACCTTTAAAACTCATCACTTCATGGATTGGCTAATTAATTGAATTTATAGAACAAATTTATGTCAGGGTTCCCGCAGTTACCCGCATTTAAAATATGAGTCTCAAGCCAAACTTCCAAAACTTAAAAAGGATTTATTGAGAGTTAACATGCCGGCACTGCCTGGGTGTAGCCGACTCTGAGACACATAATTCATTGCCACCCTTGATCCTGGTTTTCCCTCCACTCCTCTGGGTGCATCTTATTTCTTATTTATTTATTTATTTATTTATTTATTTATTTATTTATTTATTTATTTATTTATTTATTTATTTATTTATTTATTTATTTATTTATTTATTTATTTATTTATTTATTTATTTATGTAATTATTTAATTTTTATACCGCCCCCTCTCCCAAAATGGGACTCGGGGCGGTGTACAACCAAGATAAAACAACATAATTAATAACAAATTTAAAAGAGATTTAAAAAGAGATTAAACAAGTGGCTGGAATAACACTATAAAAACAAGGTAAAAAAGTTAAAAATACCAAAAATTAAACCCCTAGTAATTGATACTAGGCCAGACCGGCCTGTTGGAAAAGGTGGGTCTTCAATGCGTGCCGGAAGGTCTGCAGGTCCTCCAATGGGACACATCCATAGCCCAGAGTCATCAGTCAGGTTCTCCAGTTAGATATTTGCCCGGTAGAAACTTCAGTCGCCTACTTATTACTATCTTTGAAAACATTTATGGAATGGCGCAGTTTCGGTTTCCAAGCTGCCGCACTGCTCCCCCCTCCCTTTCTGTTGGCAACTCTAAAAAGACCATGGGAATATTTTATGTGTTGACACGAGACTTACACCACCTTAAGAAATAATGGAAAATCACTACAAAAAAAAAAAGCACTCCTGAGTCATATTATAGTCCTGAATAGCGGTTCGTCTGTAGGGTAGGCGTAACTAAACTCTGGTTTTTGTTTTAGACTGTTGTGTGTTTTGTTTGCACTTTGCTTTTTCCCCCTCTTTGTGGTACTGTTCTGAGCTATTTGTAGTGTTGTATGCTGCCCTGGGTTGCTGTAGAGGAGGCACACATCCTTATAGAAACTAGATGGATGGATGGAGAGAGAGAGAGAGAAAGATAAATAGATGAGACATATGTTGATAAAAGAGATGTAGGTAGGTAGGTAGAGGTATAGATTGATTACTTATAGGTAAATAGGTAGGTAGCAGAGGTGGGATTCAGCCGGTTCTGACCAGTTCTGGAGAACCGGTAGTGGAAATTATGAGTATTTCAGAGAACTGGCATCTCTGACCGGCCCCGTCAACCCCATCTCTTCTCTGCCTCCCATTGAGTCCCAGCTGATTGTCTGGGTCTCCTTTGGTTGCCCTGCACAAGAGAACGGAGCTGGAAAGCAGGTTAGTGGAGTGGGGAGGGAATGGGGATTTTGCAGTATATCCTTCCCCTGCCACGCCCACCAAGCCACACCCACAGAACACCAGGCCCACTAAGCCACGCCCGCAATGGGATCGGCTGGGTCTCCTTTGGTTGCCCTGCACAAGAGAATAGAGCTGGAAAGCAGGTTAGTGGGGTGTTGTGGGGAGGGAATGGGGATTTTGCAATATCCTTCCCCTGCCATATCCGCCAAGCCAAGTCTGCCACGCCATGCCCACAGAACCAATAGTAAAAAATTTTGAATCCCACCACTGGTAGGTAGATAGGTAGAGAGATGGATGGATGTATAGATGGATTGATAGGTAGACAGAGAGACAAACAGAATAAATGACAGATGTATAGGTAAACGGACAGAGGGAGAAAGAAAGAAAGAAAGAAAGAAAGAAAGAAAGAAAGAAAGAAAGAAAGAAAGAAAGAAAGAAAGAAAGAAGAGAAAGAGAAACAGATAGATGTATAGGTAGACAGAGAGAGAGAAAGAGAGAGACAGACAGACAGACAGATATAGATAATGAATAGACAGCCTGAGAATATGGAGGAACAGGTAAATAAACAGACTCCTCTGGCACTTTGCAAATGGGTATTTTCTAATTTTTTAAAAAAAATTATATTTTATTTGTGGAGTATGGCAAATCAACAGTGACAAATAAAGGTTGCAGTTAAAAAAAAAATCCTAATTTCTTACTGAACAAACACCCCATCAAAGAGGATAGGCTTCCCCTTCAGAATTCCTCAGGTCTTTTTTAACAAAAGACCCTGTAAAATAGCAGAGCTTTCCCTAAAATGCTCCCTCTGTCTCTCGTCCTGATCTGCCCGATTTAACACCTAGGTTTCGTCTGTCTTCAGAGCAGCCTCCCTCGCCTGGCACCCACGGCTTGCCAGAAACGTTGCGAGGGATTTTGTGAATGGGGCAATCTCAGCCCGTCTGGGAAAAAACCTATCGCCCTTTGTCCCCCCCTGCAAAATCCATTGAAGAATAAATTCAGCTGTCTAAAAAATAACCAGAGAATAGAATAACAGAATAACAAACTTGGAAGGGACCTTGGAGGTCTTCTAGTCCAACCCCCCTGCTCAGGCAGGAAAGAAATATACCATTGCAGACAAACACTGATCTAATCTCTTTGTAAAAAAACCCCAGTGATGGGAGCACCCACAAACTCTGAATTGATCATTCTCACTATCAGGAAATCCCATCTTAGTTTCAGGTTGCTTCTCTCCTTGATTAGTTGCCATCCAATATTTCTTGTCTGGCCTTGAAGGTGCTTTGGAGAATAGCTTGACTGCCTCTTCTTTGGGGCAGCCCCTCAAATATTGGAAGATGCTCTCCTGTCACCCCTAGTTCTTCTCTTCGTTAGATTAAACATGCCTAGTTCGTTCATGACCGATGTTTTCAAATCCTCGTCTCCTTAGCGCCTCAGAATAACAGAGTGGGAAGGGAGTTTGGGCGTCTTCTAGTCCAACCCCCTGCCCAAGCAGGAACCTCTACTACACCATTCCGGATCAATCGGTTTGTCCGATCCAATCTTCCTAATGGACAATTAACAGAAATGGTGGGTGCTCCATCACTGGAAGCTTTTAAGAATAAATTGGACACCCATTTCACTGGAAAGATATAGGGACTTCTGCTTGAGCAAGGGTTGGACTATGTTGGGGTTCGCCAGCAGCAGTTGCGGACAACTGAAGCTTCGGAGAGCGAGGACTCGGGTGAGGAGCCTGCGTGTGAGGCAGGGATGGGGCCAGGACCATCAGGGAGTGGAGGGCTGCCTTCGGAGCTTGTGGAGGCTGGCAACAGTGAGGAAGAGGCCCCTGAGGAGCCCGTGCTCAGCACACGTGCACGCAGGACTGCTCGAAGGAAAGAGCAGCTGCAGCAACACTGGGTGACTCGGGAGTAAGGCTGCAAGGTAATGGCCCCTCCCTTCAGAGATAAAAGCCAGCTGAGAAACCGGAGTTCTTTGCAGGAAGCAAATAAGTTTTTGCACTCAAGCCTTGTGGATGTTCAGACTCTCTTAGTTTGTGTTTGAAGACTCTTTGTGTTTGAAATATTTCTTGGCAACTTTATCCAGTGTTCTTGGCAGCCTTGCACCACCTTGGCAAGGCTCCTTCTTATCAGAGGCAATTAGTTTGAAACAGCCTTTTAACTATGAATGAACGGAATTTGCAGAGAAGCATTAAAAGGTTTTGCTTTTATCTCTGTTTGGTACGTGTTTACTTGGAATAAGGTTTGGATCAGAACAGACTAGAAGACCTCCAAGGTCCCACCCTGTTAAAATGCTCTTCCCTTGGGAAACAACTCGACCATTTTTGCTGTTCTTTTGGAAGCTCCTGACCGTTAGATCTCTTGCAGAAATTGGCCAGCTGTTTATTTCTGGAGCTCAAATTACGGCTCTATCTTCCTTCCTCCGTTCGTCCGGGCTCCCTTTTTTGAAGGTGAAAGGGAGGAGGCCGAAGCAGGGGCTTTTAAAAGCCCCTGCGCCAGGCAGCCTTTTCCGACCACGGCCTAAATTATTCATGCCATCGAGCAAGAACGATCCAAAAAAATCAATTTAATGTCATTTTTCCTAGATAGCCTTTGCAGGCCTCTTCAATAATTCACAGGCGCTAACTCTCCTTCCTATTCCTTTTGCCTCCCAAAAATAAAAAAATAAGAAAAAAATTAATAATAATAATAATTACAGCAGAAAAATACCATCCGCCTCAATCCAAGATTTTTATTTCTGTTTTTGTTTCTGTCCTATAGAGATGGAAAAATAAAAATCCATAAATCTGGGAATGCTGGTCATTTTAATACCCAGGATGTGTCTTCTGATGTGCAGGGTTGGAGAACGAGAACGGACAGTGGGTTTTCTTTATTTTAGAACAGCTAGTCCTCCACTTAACAACAGCTCCTTTAGTGACCGTTCGCAGTTACAACAGCAATGAAAAAAACTGGCTTCTGATCGTTTTTCAGATGCTTGGCAGTAAATGACTCATTTATGACGGTTGCAGTGTATAGATCCCCATTTTTGCAACCTTCTGGCCAGCAAAATCAACAGGGAAGCCAGATTAACAACCGTGTGACTCCCTTAAGAACTGCAACAATTAACTTAATAGCTGTGGCAAGCAAGGTCGTAAAACGGGGCAAAACTCCACTGTCTCGCTTAGCAACGGAACCTTTGGGCTCAACTGGGGTCGTAAACCAGGCCCCCTGATTTAGATTCTCCGAATAGAATAGAATAGAATATAGAATGCAATGGAATCTCTCTGTATAAAAGTGAACTACCCCTCACGCATCATCACAAAATCTCCAGAACAGTAAAGCCTTCAAACTTGAAATTTGGCCTGTAGGTTCCTCTTGGCTTCCCGGTGGTCACTAAGAAAGGATTTTTCGAAATGACCATCAGAGCATTTAGAGTATTTCCTATATTATTATTATTAACACGCTCTGATGCTAAGGAGTTGTACTCCCCCTCCCCATGTGGAACGAAATCTCTTTCAAATGCAAAACACAAGCAGAGGAGAGGAGGTTCAGTTTCACAGGAGCAACCAGCTTTACTACAGAACAGTTGAGCTAAGGCACGCCCAGGCTCCTTGCTGTCTCCTTGCTCACACAACAAATACTGTTTCACTTTCCCAACAGCCCTCAACTCTCTCACATACTGATACGACACTAGCCAGATGAATAGCGATGGATGCTGGTAGGCAGAGGCAGAATTTCTTTTTCCTTATTTTCCTCTCCAAAAACTAAGCCCGACCACATAGTTTCGTAGTGAAGCAAGGGTATCGAGCTAGTATAGAATATAGAGCAGAATATAGAGTAGAACATAGAATGGAATGGAATATAGAAAATAGAATAGGATAGAATAGAATAGGAGGAAAGGAGAGGAATATAGAATGAAATGGAATAGAATAAGAATGGAAAGGAATAGAATAGAATAAGAATAGAATAGAATCAGGAATAGAAAATAGAAATATAATAAAATGCAGAATAGAATAGACTAATAGAATAGAGTAGAATAGAATAGAATAGAATAGAATAGAATGAAAGGATGGAGAAGAGAAAAAGGATAGGATAGAATATAATAGAATCAGGAATAGAAAATAGAATAGAATGCAGAATAGAATAGAATAGAATAGGAGAGAATGGAATAGAAGAGAAGAGAATAGAATAGGAGAGAATAGAATGGAATAGGGAATAGAAATAGAATAGAATGCAGAATAGAATAGAAAACAGAGTTTGAAGGGAGGCAGGAAACCCTACACTCCATTTCAGACTTTCAGGATTTTTTTTTTAAAAAATCTGAATCCTTCTTTGTGGGCTTCATTTCGTGCTTGTTTTGTCTCCCAATCTCTGGCTGAATGTTTGATTTTTGTCGAAGATCTCTCTTTTATTTTCTCGGCACCGTAAGAGATCCCCTACAGGGCGTTCTTAACCCCCGGTCCCCAACCGGCTGCTACCTCAGCCTCCGCTTAGCGTCTAAGCTTTAGTCTTCCATGAATAAATCATC
Organism: Bungarus multicinctus; assembly: GCA_023653725.1. Taxonomy (NCBI): domain Eukaryota; kingdom Metazoa; phylum Chordata; class Lepidosauria; order Squamata; family Elapidae; genus Bungarus; species Bungarus multicinctus. The sequence goes on from CM042850.1 coordinate 3,544,963, forward strand.
GGAGCCTCTGAAGTTCCCAGCCTTTCATTTAGGTTCAAAAGCAATCACGTTTCTCCCACACACACACCCTGGTTGCAATCTCTTCCGATTGCAGCAAGAGTTGCAATCTTACGAGAGCCGCCCCTTCTCTCCTCCCTCTTGTGACCTGCTGTAAAGAGAAGGTTATTCCACCTTCCCCGGTAAAGGTTTCTGAGATAATTAGCCTCCCCCGTTTCCTTTAAATCTGAATTCTGTTTATTATCCTCTTCTCTTCCCTGCTGTAACCTCCTCAGCTATTAAGTGTTTGTAGGGCTTTATAGCACTAAAACAAAAAGCTAAGAGAAAACATTCCTAATAATAATAATAATAATAATAATAATAATAATAATAATAATAATAATAATAATAATAATAATAATTCGGAAGTCTCAGGATTTATCCATGAGATGATATCTCTCAGTTCTGCAGCTGTGTACAAGTAGTCCTTGACTTGCAACCATTCCATTCAGTGTGTGATGACCCAGGGCGTGGCACAAAAGCAGCAAAGTTACAAAAATAGGTAAAATCCCTTTCATACCTCCAACTAGGCCCCCAATGTCCAGTTATCATTGGCTGGAGAAGCAATAAAAGAATAGAATAGAATAGAATAAGAAAGGAATAGAATAGGAGAGAATAGATTGTAGAACAGATTGTAGAATAGAATAGGAGAGAATAGAATAGAATATAATAGAATAGGATAGGATAGGAGAGAAAAGAGGAGAGGAGAGAATAGGAGAGATTATAATAGAAATATGGAATGGAATAGAATAGAATATAGAATAACAGTGTTGGAAGGGACCTTGGAGGTCTTCTAGTCCAACCCCCTGCTCAAGCTGGAGACCCCATACCATTCCAGATAGATGGCTGTCCAGTCTTTTCTTTAAAAACCTCTTATTCTTCCTTCCTTCCTTCCCTCCCTCTCTCCCTCTCTGTATTCCTTCCTTCCCTCCCTCCCTCCCTCCTTCCTTCCCACCCTCCCAGCATTCCTTCCCTCCCTCCCTCCCTCCCTCCCTCCTTCCTTCCTTCCTTCCTTCCTTCCTTCCTTCCTTCCTTCCTTCCTTCCTTCCTTCCTTCCTCCCTCCCTCCCTCCCTCCCTCCCTCCCTTCCTTCCTTCCTTCTTGAATAACAGAGTCGGAAGGGACCTTGGAGGTCTTCTAGTCCAACCCCCTTCATCAGCAGAAAACCCTGCACCACTTCAGACCAATGGCTGTCCAATCTCTCAATGTTCGCTGCCTTGAGTTATTTGTAAAAAGTAATAATACAAGCAGGAGGTAAACATCTAAAACAAATAATAGATAAATTTGGACTAAGGTGTTAAGGTGACTTTATGAGGTAAACGGAGAAAGTATGAAAGCAACATGAAAACCAAATATTTCCTTATAAAACACAGGCTTCAAATTGCTGTTAAAATAGGAAGAAAGCAATAGGGTTTTAGCTGCAGTTGTCACCTTTTCTTTTTGATAAACAAGGTGGAGTCACTGAGTTCTCTTCATGCTGTTTCTTCATTTCCTGACCGTGTGGCTTCGAGGAACCTCAACTTACCACGGGTGATAAGCTTCGTTTCAGATTTAGGAAGTGGTTTTGGTAGGTGATATCTCTTCGCCCCTCTTCGCTGTGATGAAGGAGCGGTCCAGAAACAGGGGCCGTTCAGTGTCAAAACGAAAAGGAGCAGTGGGAGAATTTTTAAGTAAAGGTGATGGATTTGTGGGGGCTCCAGGTTGATTCAGACTTCTGTCCTTTCGAGGTCTGTGAAACGAGGAGCCAGATTGTTGGGGGCAAGAGGCTGACTGTAAACCGCTTAGAGAGGGCTGCCAAGCACAATGAAGTAGGGTGTAAGTCTGCTATTGCTTGGGAAGGAAGGAAGGAAGGAAGGAAGGAAGGAAGGAAGGAGGCGAGAGGCTGACTGTAAACTGCTTAGAAAGGGCTGTAAAGGATTGTGAAGCAGGATGTAAGTCTGCTATTGCTTCGGAAGGAAGGAAGGAAGGAAAGGAAAGAAGGAAGGAAGGAAGGAAGGAAGGAAGGAAGGAAGGAAGGAAGGGGGCAAGAGGCTGACTGTAAACTACTTAGAGAGGGCTGTAAAGCATTGTGAAGCAGGATGTAAGTCTGCTATTGCTTCGGAAGGAAGGAAGGAAAGGAAAGGAAGGAAGGAAGGAAGGAAGGGGGCAAGAGGCTGACTGTAAACTGCTTAGAGAGGGCTGTAAAGCATTGTGAAGCAGGATGTAAGTCTGCTATTGCTTCGGAAGGAAGGAAAGGAAAGAAGGAAGGAAGAAAGGAAGGAAGGAAGGAAGGAAGCAAGAGGCTGACTGTAAACCGCTTAGAGAGGGCTGCGAAGCACAATGAAGTAGGGTGTAAGTCTGCTATTGCTTGGGAAGGAAGGAAGGAAGGAAGGAAGGAAGGAAGGAAGGAAGGAAGGAAGGAAGGAAGGAAGGAAGGAAGGAAGGAAGGAAGGGGGCAAGAGGCTGACTGTAAACTGCTTAGAGAGGGCTGTAAAGCATTGTGAAGCAGGATGTAAGTCTGCTATTGCTTCGGAAGGAAGGAAAGAAGGAAGGAAGGAAGGAAGGAAGGAAGGAAGGAAGGAAGGAAGGAAGGAAGGAAGGGGGCAAGAGGCTGACTGTAAACTGCTTAGAGAGGGCTGTAAAGCATTGTGAAGCAGGATGTAAGTCTGCTATTGCTTCGGAAGGAAGGAATTAAAGGAAAGAAGGAAGGAAGGAAGGAAGGAAGGGGGCAAGAGGCTGACTGTAAACTGCTTAGAGAGGGCTGTAAAGCATTGTGAAGCAGGATGTAAGTCTGCTATTGCTCCGGAAGGAAGGAAGGAAGGAAAGAAGGAAGGAAGGAAGAAAGGAAAGGAAAGGAAAGGAAAGGAAAGGAAAGGAAAGGAAGGGTCAAAATATTCTGTAAAGCCCCTGAAGGCAGGACAAGAAGCAACGAATGGAAACTGATCAAGGAGAGAAGCAACCTGGAATTAAGGAGAAATTTCCTGACAGTGAGAACAATTAACCAGTGGAACTGCTTGCCACCAGAAGTTGTGGGGGCTCCAACATTGGAGGTTTTTAAGAAAAGATTGGACAGCCATTTGTCTGCAATGATGTAGGCTTTCGTGTCTGAGCAGGGGGTTGGACTAGAAGACCTCCAAGGTCCCTTCCAACTCTGTTATTCTGTTAAATTTACATGCTGGTTTGCTAGTAAAATCTCTCTCTCTCTCTCTTTCTCTCACCTGCGTTTGTAAAACCTTTTTTGTCCATGGTCTGGCTGCCTGCTAGATGTGTGTTAGATGTCAGCTTAAGGGTTTCCCTATAGACAGGACCCAGAGCTGCTTTGACGAGCACTTGGTTCCAAACCTACCCGCTTCGATTTCAAGCAAGCAAAGTTGGTTTGAGTTCCGTTTTGGTTTTTCCCGATTCTCAAAATAGCCACCCGGCAGGCCTCTCATTTTTCACCGTGGCCACCTTGTCTTTAAGAGCCTTTAAATCATTGTCATTGCCTTCCTTGACAAAAGTGGCAGTTCAGGAAACGGAGGCTGGAAACGCCGAATTAAACGCGGCTCCAACCTTCTGTTAACTATATTTAAATAGAATTTAAACTCTTTGGAGTTCCCGTTGTTGGCTTAAATGAAGATGGACTTCCAGTTCGATATTCTCTTTAATTTGATCTCACTACTCGGATTTTGCACAGACTCCTTGAAATACAGGGTTGTCCTCGACATACAACCGTTTGTTTAGGGACTGGTCGAAGTTACGACAACGGCACTGAAGAAAAGTTGACTTACGGCCGTTTTTCACACTTAACAACCGTTGCAGCGCTCACGTGATCCAAATTCAGACAGATGCCGTGTCCTGGGAGTCACGTGATCCCCTTTTGCGACTTTCTCAGTGGTTGGATTCTTCCGGTTCAGCCCGGTTTGAACGAACCGGTAGTAAAACATGCTACAGTTCGACCGAACCGGTAGTAAAAAAAAAACAGCTACCACAGTGGTGGGACTTTACCAGTTCGGCCCACTTCTGCCAAGCCGGTAGCGGCGATGAGCAGCGGAGACAGAACCGGTTCTTTCCACCGCTCTGCTTTTGGGCCCTCACGCACGCCTGGGCTCCCATACTCCCCTTTATCTTCTGCTTTTGAAGCGCGGCTGCTTTGCACAGCACAACAAGAATGGTGCACGGCAGCTGCTAAAGGGACCGAGAGAGTGCAGGGGGTGAGTTGGAATGCCTCTGCGCCAGGGCTGGGTTTCTACCGCTTCTGTCCACCTCTGTAGAACCGGTAGCTCTGAAGAGCAGCAGACAGAACCGGTTCTATGTCTGCTGATGGTTTTGCCCACCTGGGCTCTTACCTGACCTTTATTTCCTGATTTTTTTTCAACTTCAGCTGCCGTGCGAGGCACAGCTGCAGTTAAAAAAAGCAGGAAAACAGGGCTGTTTCAAAGGCTGCGTCCCTGCACACAGCATGCTGAGGACGAGTTACAGACACGCACCAAGCAGCGTGCAGGGGAAGCACATCGTAAATCACCGAACCTCGTAAATGACCGAACTGGTAGTTAACCCTGTCGGATCCCACCCCTGCTCTGCGCCCGTGCAAAATGTGAGTTTGGCGCGCTCGTGCAAATGTGTGCACACGCGCAAAGTACGCCCATCAAGCCACGCCCACCGAACTGGTGATAAAACTTTTTGAATCCCACCACTCAGCTACCGTTTTGACTGAACTGGTATTTCTTTTTTTCTTCTCCCAACAATCAGCTGTTCCGACGATCAGCTGTGCCGGGATCCCCTCCCAAAAAATGGAGCGCCGGGGGCTATGCTGCCAAAAAAGTAGAAGCCAGACCATGCCCACCTAGCCCACCCCTAGACTTTCTGACAAGCAAAGGCAAGGGGGAAAGGCAGATTCGCTTAATAACCCTGTGACTAACTTAAGAACTGCAGTGATTCACTTAACAACGGCGGCAGGGTTGTAAAATGGGGCAAACTTCACTTAACCCCTGACTCAGCAAGAGGCCTTTTCGGCTCAATTGTGGTCCTAAATCGAGGACTACCTGTAATCATACTCACTGTCGGTTGACTTACTTTGATGGCTTACCTTGTTCCCCTGGGCAAGATTCGAACACCTGGGTACAATGGTTAGATTTGGGAGATTCCATTCTATCCCTTACAATGAACGTACATAGATCTGTGGAGCGGAAGATGTAAAAGATCTGACTCATATATATTACTAGCACGATCCCCGTGCTTCGCTACGAAACTATGTGATCAAGCTTAGTTTTGGGGGAGGAAAATAAGGGAAAAGAAATTCTGCCTCTGCCTACCAGCATCCATCGCTATTCATCTGGCTAGCATCCTGTCAGTGTGTGAGAGAGTTGGGGGCTGTTTGGAAACTGAAACAGTATTTGCTGTGTGAGCAAGGAGGAGACAGCAAGGAGCCTGGGCGTGGCTTAGCTCAGCTGTTCTCTACTAAAACTGATTGCTGCTCTGAAATTGAAACTCATTTCCTCTGCTTGTGTTTTGCATTTGGAAGAGATTTCTTTCCAGGTGGGGAGGGGGAGTAGAACTCCTTAGCATCAGAGCATATTAATAATAATAATATAGGAAATATTAATGCTCTGATGGTCATGTCGAATAATCCTTTCTTAGTGAGCCCTTAGAAGCCAAGAGGAACATATGGGCCAAATGTCAAGTTTGTAGATTTTACAAACTTATTTTTCTGGAGATTTTGTGATGATGCATGAGGGGTATTTCGCTTTGATTGATAGATAGATAGGTAGGTAGGTAGGTAGGTAGGTAGGTAGGTAGGTAGATAGATAGATAGATAGATAGATAGATAGATAGATAGATAGATAGATAGATAGATAGATAGATAGATAGATAGATAGATAGATTCAATTGTTGCTTATATCAGGGATCAAAAGATAAGTATCTCGATCCACCTATTAAACATAGGGCCCAGTGAGAGTCCCATATTAACACCTCATATACCTCATATGTAGTCAGAATCTGGAAACGACATTCAATAAAGCACAATTTCTGACTAAAATGGCCCAACTGAGATTGGAATATGAGGGCTTAATTGGGGTAGATTGCAGGGATGATACAGAAATAGAATTTTATGTCATTTTATCCTGTTTTACATATTTATGTATTCAATTCTTGTATTTTATCCTATAACTATTCTATTTTACCCTACTGTCATTTGAAGTGGTTTGTTTGGAGTTTTATTGGTACTACATGTTTGAATCTGTACCTTGATATGGCCTGTAGAGGCTAATCAGACAATCAATATAATATAATAAAGTAGTGCTTTCCTTGTTTATGAATAAATTTCCGCTTTTTATTCCCTTTTTTTTCCCCCTTGCAGGCTCTTGATGGCAATGTATATGACCACCTAAAGGATTATTTAATGGTATTCAGCAGGACTGAATTAGAAATATGCCAATCTGTACAAAGCACATTCCAATTTCTTTTGGAAACTGCAAGCCGGGTAAGTCTTGCAAATCCAAAAATATTATTATTATGATTATTGTGATTATTATGATTATTAGTATCATCATCATCATCATATTATTATTATTATTATATCATCATCATCATCATCTCATTATTATTATTATCATCATCATTTCATTATCATCATCATCATCATCTCATTATTATCATCATCTCATCATCATCATCATTATTATTATTAGTCTGATCTTAAAGGCCGTTCAGAAATGGGAGAAAGGCAGGTGTGAAGTTCAGGGAAGCAGGCAAATGTCACCGGTTCACTGTTGGCATAAACACCTGGATGGGATAAAATTGGGAAGGGAACTATTTGGGGTGTCCTCAGCATATGGCCATTCATTGAGTAACTATTCAAAATTATGACGGTGCTTATAAATGGGACTAGTGACCGATGCAGCAGGCCTCCCCCCCCCCCCCCGGTCACGTGATCAGGGTTCAGCAACCCTTTGAAGTTACAAAGGCCATTCACAACCAGTCCTCGCACTTACGACCGTCAGAACATTCCGTACGATCCCATGATCAAAAAAAAGCCAGGCCGTTGGCGCAACCGGCACGCACTTTATGCCGGTTGCAACATCCTGGGAGGCCCTGTGAATCGCCATTTGTGACCTTCAGGCAAGCAAGTCAATTGAGGGGGAGCCAGATTCGCTTAATGACTGCCTGATTCACTTAACGACTGCCTGCTTCACTTAACAACCGCAATAATTTTTTCAACAACTACGGCCCCCCCAAAAAAGTCATTGAATGGGGCGGAATTCACTTGGCCTTGCTTAGCGTTGAAAATTTGGGATTCAGTTGCGGTCGTAAGTCGAGGACCACCCCTAGTGGCGACGGAGAACCCCATTTTGTTTGGTGTTTGTTTTTTGTGATCCTGGAAAACTGCTCTTCACAAATCTTTTTCTTGTTGCTTCCTTTTCTGCTCCAGAACGTAGCTAGCATGTCACTAATTGGGACCCACCAGGTAAAACGTGAATTTACTCCATGTTGGGGATAACAATTACAAATCTTCCAGATGTTCCTGTAGCTCAGAGGATTCCAATCTGGGCCACTTTAAGATTTGTGGACTTCAACTCCCATAATCCCCCAGCCAGCCGTGTCTGTTTCTTTCTTCTCTTAACCTCCTAAAGTGGAGAGAGATTGCAGAGGAAGGGATTACAAGACAGTAAGCGATGCTGGCTGGAGAGAATTCTGGGAGTTGAAGTCCACAAGTCTTTAAAAGTGGCCAAGTTTGAAGATCTCTGCTGTAGGATATTGATATCACCTACTTGCTATACAGTTAGTCCTTGACATAATGACAATTCATTTAGTGACCGTTCGAAGTTACAATGGCATTGAAAACAGCAACTTTCTATTGTTTTTCACACTTTACGACTGTTGCAGCGTCTTCCACGATCAAAATTCAATCCCTTTGCAATTGGGTTCATATTTACGACGGTCGCAGTGTTCCGGGGTCACTTGATCCACTTTTGCGGCCTTCTGACAAAGTCTTAAAAAACACTGGAAGTTTTTTAAAACACTGGAAGTTTTTAAAAAGAGATTGGATAACCACTTGTTGTTAGGTTTCCAAGTGATGAAACCCATTCAAAAAGAAATATACAAAGTCCCATCTTCCAAAACAGTGAAGTGGTGTAGGGTTTCCTGCCTAAGCAGGGGGTTGGTCTAGAAGACCTCCAAGGTCCCTTCCAACTCTGTTATTCTATTCTAGAGGTCTCCAGACTTGGCCACCTTAAGTCTTGTGGACTTCAACTCCCAGAATTCCCCAGCCATCCGTGTCTGTTTTTTTTTTCTCTTAACCTCCTAAAGTGGAGAGAGATTGCAGAGGAAGGGATCACAAGAGAGTAAGCTATGCTGGCTGGGGAGAATTCTGAGAGTTGAATGTCCACAAGTCGTACAGTGGTCAAGTTTGGGGACCCCTGTTCTAGTCTAAAGTCAACAGGGAAGCCAGATTCACTTAATAACCATGTGATTAAATTAACTGCAGTGATTCGCTGAACAACCATGGGAGGAAAGGTCGCAAAATGGGACAGAGCTCAGTTAACAACTGTCTCACTTAGCAAACAGAAATTTTAGTTTGAATTGCGGTCGTAAGTCAAGGGCTAACTGTATTCCCGTTCAACAGAGTGATGGACCAAAATTGATACAGTCACTTGTATGTATAAATGGAAACCAAACAGACTATATATCTAAGCTATAAAGATCATTTTAATGTTATTATCCCATAAATATTATGACTTGTTCTGTTGCGTCCGTGTTTTGAATTGGATGTTGTTGCACTTGGAGCCTTATCTGTAAACTACTTTCAAGTCAGTTCATTATTAAACAAAAAGGATAGCATCGGATTAGACCCGATTTTGGAAATTCAAATTAATTTGGAAAAAGAAGCTCTTTGGAAGGAGAGCGTGTAGACTTATCACCGCTACTGGATTTCCCCAAATGTTAAACAATCCTCTTTCTTCGCCTTAAAATACGATTTACTATTGAGATTGACAAGTTTGGAGGGTTAATCCAATGTTCCTGCCTCTTTTCAGATATTTGGAGAACCGCACGGTGATTAAAAACCTGCCTTAATTTGTATGCGACAAGCTCTTTTATTTTCCTGTTATATTTCATTTTAACCTGAGGCTGAATGTTCTTTCCATTACAATTTTGACAGTTATAAATACGAGTTCCATAGCAGCGTCTATTAGCCTGTTTTGAGAGAGACTAAAAACCCGATACCGGCATTAAAAAAAACAACAACCATGCACACACATTTTTAAAAAGGCGCCATGATTATTTCCTGCAATTGAGCAGTTTGGCTGGATGGGAATTTTGTATAATAAAAATAAATAAATAAATAGGAATGTTTTCTGGATCGTCTTTTTATTTAAGAACAACAGGTCTGTCCATTGTTATATGCCAGGGTTCCCCAAACTTGGCCACTTTAAAGACTTCTGGACTTCAACTCCCAGAATTCCCCAGCCAGCCGTGTCTGTTTCTTTCTTCTCTTAACCTCCTAAAGTGGAGAGAGATTGCAGAGGAAGGAATTACAAGAGAGCAAGCGATGCTGGCTAGAGAATTCTGGGATTTGAAGTCCACAAGTCTTAAAATGGCCAAGTTTGGAGAGCTCTGCCATAACCACACAACTGAATCCAGCGTCTTTTAAAAATGTGCGGTTGCAAACACTATCCTGGCATTTTTGCCCACCTTTGTGGAAACCCCCTAATGTTGTATTCCTCTGCGTGCTGGAGAAATAAAAAAATCCAGAGAATCGTTCATTTATTGATTCGTTTGTTTATTCCAAAGGTCTTCAAACTTGGCCACTTTAAGACTTCTGGACTTCAACTCCCAGAATTCCCCAGCCAGCCATGTCTGTTTCTTTCTTCCCTTAACCTCCTAAAGTGGAGAGAGATTGCAAGGAAGGGATTACAAGAGAGCAAGCGATGCTGGCTGGGGAGAGTTCTGAGAGTTGAATATCCACAAGTCTTAAAGTGGCCAAGTTTGGGGACTTCTGTTATATGCAGGGCAGTTGTAGAAATGGGTTGCTTCAATCATTTTAGCACAGCAGGTTAAGTCCTCGGTTTACGAACATTCCATTTGGTAACCATTCGAATTTGCAGCAGTGCTGGAAAGAAGGCGGCGTACAACCGATCCTCGCGCTTATGACCGCTGCAGCGTTCCCACAGTCCCACGATCAAAAACCCAAGCACTCGGCCTTCATTTTATGAAGGTTGCAGCATCCTGGGGAATCACGTGCTGTCCATCTGTGACCTGCAAAATCAGTGGGGAAGGCAGGTTCGCTTTAACGACCGCCTGACTCTCTTAACGGACATCTGCAAAAAAGCGGTCATGAAATGGGACATGTCTCCCAGAACAAACACTCTGCTTAAGTGACGGGAGTTGCAGTCCCAATGGCAGTCGCAAGTACAGGAAGTCCCCTGACTTACGACCACAATGGAGCCCCAAATTTCTACTCGTCAGCGAGACAAAGTGAATTTGGCCCCGTTTTTACGACCTCTCCTACCGCGGTTGTTAAGGGAATCACGGCAGTTGTTATGCTAGTGACCCGGTTGTTAAGTGAATCTGGCTTCCCCACTGACATTGCCACCGTCGTAAATACGACTCGGCTGCCGAGCGTCAGAATTTTGATCCCCTGTTCGCGGGAATGCCGCGACGGTCGTAAGGGTGAAGAACGGTCGTACGTCACATTTTTCCAGTGCCGTCGTAACCTCGAGCAGTCACTAAATGAACCGTTGTAAGTCGAGGACTCCCTGCATCGATCCTTTTGATGATTTCTGACACAGCCGTCAACCCGGGTGCTTTTCTTCTCTTTTCAGGTAGTGCGAGATTACAATTTTCAGCTCTTCTTGCAAGAAAACCCCGTCTTTCACAAGCCCCAGTCCTTCCAGTTCCAGCCGTGCGACAGCGACACCGTAAGTGCGCTTTTAACGGCCCCGCCGTGGCTTCCTTTTGCGCGTGGGTGTGGGTGTATGCACATGCTTTTCGGGGGCTCCTCCCATTCTGCAAGGAGAACAACACCCGCCCCCCCCCCATCCCCCCAAAAACCTCCCAATGGATGGAGACAGGCTTTTGCATTAATTCCCGGGGAGGGGGGGTTTACAAAAGCAGAAACTCACCTGGTGCTTTTCAGTTCCTCTAAATCAGCAGCCGGCCTGGCCAGCACCGGTGATGGCAACTGAGATCCAGAAATTTGAAATTTTGTCACCCAGGTTGGGAAAGATGCTATGCAGGAAGGGCTGTGCTCCTAAGGCAGTGGTGGGGGGCTGGCTCAGGGATTCTGGGAGTTGGAAACCCCCCCCCCCCAAGTGATGAAAGGGCCATAATTCCCCATGCTGGCTCAGGAATTCTGGGAGTTGAAGTCCACAAGTTATAAAATGGCCGTACCATGTTTCCCCGAAGATAAGGCCTATCGTGAAAATAAGCCCTAGCTTGATTTTTTTTACACATGGACCCAAGATAAGCCCTACCCCCTTCAAAATAAGCCCTATTTAACACACACTCTGGGGTGCATGAGTTGGGACAGAGTGCATGGATAAACATCAGGCTAGAGTGGGGATGGGGTGGAGCTACCCTACCTGTACTTACCTTCGGACAGTTGCAGCCAGGCCTCGCGCGCGTTAATCCAGAGCTCGTTTCTCGGCTGCAAAGGCCTTTCCTGAAGGCCCCTGACAGAGAAACGGAGGCCTGGGGCGATGCACGCAAGCGGTCTTAGAAGTGGACCAGCAGCAGGCTCCTGCTGGGCAAGGCTCTCTGTGCTGCCGTCACAATGTGAGTCAGTGGAAGACTTCCCCTGAAAATAAGACCTGGTGCCTTTTTTGGTGGCAAAAATATATATATATATATACAACCGGGTCTTATTTTCAGGGAAACACAAATAGTTCCCCATGCTGGCTGAGGAATTTTGGGAGTTGAAGTCCACAAGTCATAAAGGGGCCACTGTTCTCTGTTCCCCTTGCTAGCTGAGGGATTCTGGGAGTTGAAGTCCACGAGTCCTAAAAGGGTCACAGTTCTCCATGCTGGCTCAGGGATTCTGGGAGTTGAAGTCCACGAGTCCTAAAAGGATCATAGTTCTCCATGCTGGCTGAGGAATTCTGGGAGTTGAAGTCCACGAGTCATGAAAGGGCCATAGTTCCCCATCCTGGGTCAGAGATTCTGGGAGTTGAAGTCCCACCCCTCTTAAAAGTTGCCAAAGTTGAGAAACACTCCCCAAAGAAGTGGGGTGCATTACTACCGTGTTTCCCTGAAAATAAGATCTAACTGGAAAATAAACCCTCGCATGATTTTTCAGGATGCTCGTAATATAAGCCCTGCCCCGAAAATAAGCCCCAGTTAAGATTGTCAGCCAGACGGACGCATTTGGAACCGTATTTCCCTGAAAATAAGACCCAGCTGGAAAATAAGCCCTAGCATGATTTTTCAGGATGCTCGTAATATAAACTCTACCTTAAAAATAAGCCCCAGTTAAGACTGTCAGCCAAACAGATGCATTTACTGCCGTATTTCCCCAAATAAGACCTAACAGGAAAATAAGGCCTTACATGTGTTTTGGAGCAAAAATTAATATAAGACCCGGTCTTATTTTCAGGGAAACACGGTAGCTATATTTCTCCTTTAACTGCTCCAACTGTATGCAGAAATCAAAATTAACACCTCCCTCTTTAAGTGGGCCTTTTGATCTGAAACGGGGATCCTTTTAGCTCTTTTTCTCTGGTTTATATTTTAGCTGGTTAGCCTTCTTGTGGCGCCCTATGGGGAAAGAAAAGAAACCGATTTTGCTTAATTCAGCTTAATAGCCGATAATATTCTTTCCTATCAAAGCAGCAATTCTCTTTCTTTATTTGTTAAACTTTTATGCCGCCCCTCTCACCAATAAAGCGATTCTGGCGATTCTTAAAAAGATACACACAAAAAGAGTTAACGTTTTTAAAAAGCTAAAACCAAGGATGATGATCTCCTTAGCCCGTCAAATTAATCTGATTATTCAGAGGATGATCAGAGCAATAATTCCTCTGATTATTTAAAGGAAGTTGTGTGTTCATGTGTATGTGTGCGAATTTCCAGCCTGTCGCTTTGTTCCACATTCTAGAACTTCAGGAATTGTTTACGTTGAGCACAATTTACGAGCAAAGATGGGCTAAAAACTAATTATCCGTTAAAAAAAAAAAAGCGATTATCTGCTTTGTTTCAAAGAATTAACTCCAATTTATATTTAAAAGATTTTAAGCCTCAAAATATTTGCTAGATCATGCATCTCCGGGCTCCATGGGTGTCCCTAGATGGCTAAAAAAAAATAGTGATTTTTTTTTCTCCTGGGTTTTGTTTTATTTTTCTCATTTATTTATTTTATTTCTAAGAGACAAGGGAGCACTGATTTAAAAGCAAGGATAATGCTGGCAGCCACCCAGAGTCATGTTGTTACGAGATGGGTGGCAAATAAATTCAATAAATAAATAAAATAAAATAAGTTTTTCAAGCTTTTGCAAATCTGTCCTTGGCCCAAAGAGAAACTTGGGTGAGCTGCCTGGGCCTTGATTTGGTGCTGCGTTTGAGGGAAGTCAGATAAAACCACGGGCGGCCTCCGTACAAACTCCGAAGATGGGCCCTTGAAATTCAAATACAGGTAGTCCTCGACTTACAACAGTTCCTTTAGTGGCCGTTCAAAGTTACAACAACAGCCCTGAAAAAAAAAAAAGGGATTCATGACCGTTGTTTGTTTGATTGTTGCATCCCCATGATCAGCTGATCAAAATTTGGACACTTGCCAACTGGCTCATATTTATGACGGTTGCAAGGTCCCAGGGTCGCATAATCTCGCTGTCAGGATTCCGGCAGTGATCCCTATTTAAAATCCTGAGTCTCGAACCAAACTTCTGAAACTTCCAAAGGATTTATTGGGAGTTAACATGTCGGCACTGCCTGGGTATAGCTGACTCTGAGGCACATTATTCATTGTCATCCTTGACCCTGGTTTTCCTCCCACCCCTCTGGGTGTTTCATAATTCTTATTCTCCAATGGGACACATTCATAGCCCAGAGTCATCCATCAGGCTCTCCAGTTAGAATTTTGCACAGCAGAAACTTCAGTCGTTTAGTTGCTATCTTTGAAAAAACTATTGATGGAATGCACTTTCGATTTCCAAGCTGTTGCACTGCTCTTTCAAAACCCCTTCCCCCCCCCCTTGCCTCAAATGGGGCAAAACTCACTAGACAAATGTCTCACTTAAGAACAGATTACTTCGGGCTTGATTGTGGTCGTAAGTCGAGCCCATTAAAAGCCACGACTGAACTGCTTGTGGCTTTTTAAATTCTCGTTAAGAAATCTGCCTGCAAATGCCTTACTTAGTTAGTACTTTCACCTACTCCTACCAAGCTCCAAATCTTCCTCCCACACTTAATTTGCAAGCTGACCAAAATAAGAATCAGGATTCTGGCAGTTACCCTGATTTAAATCATGAATCTCGAGCCAAACTTCCAAAACCTCCTCCATTGGGAGTTAACATGAAACTTCGGTCACCTAGTTACCACCTCTGAAAAACTATTTATGGAATGCAGTTTCAATTTCCAAGCAGCTGCACTGCTCCCCCCTCCCTTTCTGTTAGCAACTCTAAAAAGACCATAGAAATATTTTATGAGTTGACAAAGTATAGACAATGGAGAAGCCAGATTCACTAACGAGATCATGTTACTAGCTGAACAACTGTGATGATTTGTTTAACAACTGCGGCAAGAAAAGTCGTAAGATGAAGCGAATCTCACTTAACAAGCGTCTCACTTAGCAACAGAAACGTTGGGCTCAATTGTGGGCGTAAGTTGAAGACTACCTATAATCCTCTACTTAAAACGGTTCGTTTAGTGACCGTTCAAAGTTACAACGGCACTGAGGAAAGGGACTTATGACCATTTCTCACACTTAACGATATTCCCCAGGGTCGCATGATCAAACTTTGGACATTTAGCAACCAGTTCATATTTATGACGGTTGCAGCATCCCGGAGGTCACTCGATCCCCTTTTGCGATCTTCTGACGGACAAAATCAAGGCAGAAGCCAGCTTTACTTAACAACCGTGTTTACTAACTTAATGACCACGGCGATTCACTTAACAACAGTGTCAAGGAAAGTCGTAAAGTGGAGCAAGGGTCCCTTAACCACCGTCTCGCTTAGCAATGGAAATTTTGAGCCCAATTGTGTCTGTAAGTCGAGGTCTACCTGTATTATACTTTTCTTCTTTCCCTTCCTGAAGAGAAGGCCCTTGTGGTT
Organism: Bungarus multicinctus; assembly: GCA_023653725.1. Lineage (NCBI taxonomy): Eukaryota > Metazoa > Chordata > Lepidosauria > Squamata > Elapidae > Bungarus > Bungarus multicinctus. The sequence goes on from CM042850.1 coordinate 3,560,222, forward strand.
TATCTCAGGGGTCCCCAAATCACACCCCACCCCATGGCCCATGCCCAGATCCTGGCCTACTCAGAACAGGGCCCCATGAGTGGCAGACTGGCACGCAGGCATTGGCGCACAGTTCAACTTGAGTAAGACGTGTGCACGCATGTCCGTGCGCACCGGCTCGCCACTTGGGCGTTCTGATCGAGGCTTCCCAAGATCACGAAGCCGACTCCTCGTCCCAATAAAACCCCTTTTATTTAGCTTAAAGGGAATTCCTCTCCAGCAAACTCCCAGCAAACAGTCTTTCAAGGGATTTCATAACTACAGACCTTTTATCAGGCTTGGAGAATTGCCAGGCTCTTCCAAACGCCAAGCTGTGAGCACACAATACTTGGCTAGAAGAGATCTTCACCCTAATGAATTGAACTGTCTCCTACAAACACCACTCTCCTTTGGCTCCTCTTTATTCCCTCTGGGAGGGGCCATTCATCATCCACCTGTGCCTTTACTCCCAAGTCGACCCTTGTTCCTTAGTTGTTCCCTTCCTCTGGCAGCTCTGTGCATGCGCACATTGGAAACAGGCTCCAGCTATTCTTCTGCCCCACTGATCTCTGACTCTGAAGGCAGCTGATAACTCTCGGACAGCCCTGGCTTCATCTCTGCCTCCGACGCAGAGCCCTCGTCCGAGCCTTCCCCAGACTCCAGGACTGAGCCAGGTTCCTTCCCAACCTGCTCACTGTCCGAGTCTGGCCACAACACTTGTGCAAGTCAAGCTGCCTGCATACATGCCACCCTGCTACTCACAGGGGCGGTTCTCCTTTCCTCTCCCCTCACATGCTGGCAGCAAAGGTTGGAGACCCCTGGTTTATCTCATCTCTTCTGCAAACAGTTTACACCAGGGCTCTTCAAATTGACAGCTTTAAGACTTGAGGCTTCAACTCCCAGAATTCCTCCTCGAGTCAGGTTAGCTCAGGAATTGTGGGAGTTGGAAGTTCACAAGTCTTAAAGCTGTCAAGTCTGAAGACCCTTGGATTAGATAGAAAGAAAGAAAGAAAGAAAAAGAAAGAAAGAAAGAAAGAAAGAAAGAAAGAAAGAAAGAAAGAAAGAAAGAAAGAAAGAAAGAAAGAAAGAAAGAAAGAAAGAAAGAAAGAAAGAAAGATAGATATAGATTAGAGAGATAGAGATTAGACAGACAGACAGACAGATAGATAGATTATATAGATAGATAGATAGATAGATAGATAGATAGATAGATAGATAGATAGATAGATAGATAGATAGATAGATAGATAGATAGATAGATAGATAGATAACATAGATTACATAGATAGATAGATTACATAGATAGATTACATAGATAGATAGATAGATAGATAGATAGATAGATAGATAGATAGATAGATAGATAGAGATGAAGATAGAGATAGATGATAGAGATGAAGATAGAAGATATAGATAGATTGATTGATTGATAGAGATAGATAGATAGATAGATAGATAGATAGATAGATAGATAGATAGATAGATAGATAGATAGATAAGAGATGGGATTAGAAGATAGATATTGTAGATCAGGGGTCTTCAAACTTGACAACTTGAAGACTTTGTGGACTTCAACTCCCAGAATTCCTCCTCCAGTCAGGTTAGCTCAGGAATCCTGGGAGTTGAAGTCCACAAAGTCTTAAACTTGCCAAGTTGGAAGGTCCCTTGGTTGACGTCAAGGCTGGAGATCTATGAAAAAGACCACGAGTTGCATTGTTCTTTGACTAACCATATTGACCTGTGTTTGCCTTGCAGTTCTAACCGTGCTGTGTGTGTGTGTGTGTGTGTGTTTGTGTGTGTGTTTGTGTCTCTCTGTGTGTGTTTGTGTTGTCCTTGTGCCACTTTTGACATTCAGAGTTTTAGTGCCGTTCAGCTGGTGGATATTGAGCCCTCTCTTGTCAGTGCCCTGAGAGTGACCTTAGCGGAGGTATATGGCGTCATCTCACCGTTAAACCCCGTGCCGTGGTCCCCTTTGCCATGCATGATGCGCCCCAGGTTATGACGGCCCCTTCACAAATGCATCGCAACGCTCTCCTTCCGCTTCCCCAAAGCTCCGTGGCCTTCATTGGGGGGGTGGGGCGGGGAAAATATCCAAATTTATTCCTTACAGCAGGCTGTCTGGCTGCCCTCCCAGGCTGGTTGTTTTCCTGTATAAATGGTTCTCGCCACATCTCAGCATTTCACGTGGATCCAGAAGATGCAAGGAGTTTTCATTGGGGGGTGGTGGGGGTTGGAGGAGGAGGAGGGCTGATAGAGAAGGGAGGAAGACTGTTGGGGTCCTTGGTGCTCTCTGAGCTTGGTGGTTTTCTTGCAGACGCTTCATGACCCATCTAGGGAACATCATCAGTGGTAGAAGGGAGTGGGGGTTTGCAGAGAGGAGGAGGAAGAGAAGGAGGAGGAAGAGGAGAACTGTTAGGGTCCTTGGTACTCTCTGGGCTTGGTGGTTCTCTTGTAGACTTTTCCTGACCCAACTAGGGACCCAACAGTGCCAGAAGGGTAGGGAGTTTGCAGGGAGGAGGAGGAGGAGGGCTGACAGAGAAGAAGAAGGATTGTAGGATCCTTGTTGCTCTCTGAGCTTGGTGGTTTTCTTTCAGACGTTTCATGACCCAACTAGAGAACATCATCAGTGGTAGAAGAGAGTGGGGTTTACAGGGAGGAGGAGGAAGGAGGGGAGGGGAGGACATTTAAGAAAGGCAGAAGTAAAATACAGAGTCGAAAGAGCCTCTCCCCCCAAATATTGGAAAAGGGCTGTGCTAAAAGCGTGATGGATTCAGCCCATGGACTAGAATGCGAATTTTCTCATTGGTCTCTCCTTCTAAACAGATAAAGGACCTGCGAAAGCTGGACTAGATAACCTACAAGGTCCCTTTCAACTCTCTGTAAAGAATCTGTCCGGAAAACCTCCTTGCCTGTGAAACGCTGAGATTTAGCGAGATCATTGGCTATTTTTCAACCTTGGCAACTTTAAGAGGTGTGTGGACTTCAACTCCCAGAATGCCCCAGCTAGCAAATGCTGGCTAGGGAATTCTGGGGGTTGAAGTTCGCACCTCATAAGGTTGCCATGGTTGCAAAAACCAGGCCTAGGAAATACAAAGACAGGATATCTTAAGAGGTCCTGAAATCAACACGAACCTATCAGGATTTGGGATCCACTTGGGCAGCCAGAATTGACGACACCAAAAGGACGCCATTTCCTTGCTCAACGTCCGGTCGACAAAACAATTATTAACATTATTAACGCAAAACGAGACGCAGGGAACTCATCCAAGCAGTCCTTGCTTACGGTCCATTTGTTTAGTGACTTCCAAAATCACAACGGCACCGAAAACAGTGGCTTTTAGGGCCGGTCCTCACCTTTACGACCATCACAGCATTCCCCGTAGTCACATGATCCGTTCAGGCGCCTGGCAACTAGCATGTATTTATCACGGTTGCAGCGTCCCGGGGGTCATGTGAACCTCTTTTGCCACCTTCCCAGATGGCCTGTGCCGAGCCAAATCCCTGGGAGAAGATGGCATTGCTTAACGACCACGTGCTTCACTTAACGACGGCAGCGGTTCGCTTAACAACCGTGGCAAACCCGGTTGTAAAATCAGGCGTGTGCCACTTTAACAAGCCCGCCTTGCTTTAGCGATGGAAACATTTTTTGGGTTTCAACCTTGGTCGTAAGTCAAGGGTCTCCATTTTTGGGGAAAGTCCCCGTTTCTCTCTTTTTAATATTTTATTTCCTTCCGTGGAAGACTTTTTTCTGGAGAAGTCTGCAGGATGGAAATTAAGCTGTGCCGTCTGTTGTTTTTTTTTCCTCCCAGGCACATGAATAATGTTAATTTCTAGGAAGCAGGAACGGAGAACTGTTATGCATTTGGGCCACCGCATTTTCCTTCTATTCCACGGAAGCCCTTCAGGAAGTTGCTTGCTTGCTTTCCATGGCATATTGCATGATTATTTTCGTTGGGCGTCGTGCCAGAGACGTTGCTTGCCATCGTTCTGTTTTACTGCATAATCTTGCTGACCTGCATTTTGAAATCGAAACTTATTTTTCTCTACAGGGGGAGGGAAAAAAAAAATGTCCTTCTTTACTGCAGTTGAAACAATAATTAACGTGAACATCAAATCCTTCTCCCTAGGCATTTTAATACGCCTCACTAGGATGCAGAGTTTCAGGCCCAAAGGTCCACAATTTGTGGTTCTTGATCTGGGAAATTTTGATATTTTTTTTTCCTGTGCTCGGTGATTTAAACGGCTTTCCAAGATGAGAACCTAAGATACAGCTTTTGCAGCTGTTCCAGCATCTTCAGTTAAATACTCATTTATCATCAGTTCGTTCTAGTGGTTAAGACACCAGGATAGAAACCCGGAGATGGTGAATTCTAGTTCTGTCTTATGCTTGAAAGCTGATTGAGTGATTGTGAGCCACTCACTAGGAGCTGGGGAGTTCTAGTCCCGCTTTAACACCTGGCTGGGTGACTTTGAGTCAGTCACTAGGAGTTGGTGAGTTCTAGTCCCGCCTTTAGCATGAAAGATAGCTGGGTGACTCTGGGCCAGTCACCAGGAGACAGTGAGTTCTAGTTTTGCCTTTAACATGAAAGATAGCTGTGTGACTCTGGGCCAGTCACCAGAAGACAGTGAGTTCTAGTTTTGCCTTTAACATGAAAGATAGCTGGGTGACTCTGAGCCAATCACCAAGAGATGGTGAGTTCTAGTTTCACCTTAGTCACGAAAGCTGACTGGGTGACTTTGGGTCAATCACCAGGAGACGGTGAGTTCTAATCCTGCCTTAGGCATGAAAGCCAACTGGGGGACTTTGGGCCAATTGCCAGGAGACGGTGAGTTCTAATCCTGCCTTAGACATGAAAGCCAACTGGGTGACTTTGGGCCAATTGCCAGGAGACAGTGAGTTCTAATCCTGCCTTAGGCATGAAAGCCAACTGGGTGACTCTGGGCCAATCACCAGGAGACGGTGAGTTCTAATCCTGCCTTAGACATGAAAGCCAACTGGGGGACTTTGGGCCAATTGCCAGGAGACGGTGAGTTCTAATCCTGCCTTAGACATGAAAGCCAACTGGGTGACTTTGGGCCAATTGCCAGGAGACGGTGAGTTCTAATCCTGCCTTAGGCATGAAAGCCAACTGGGTGACTTTTGGACTAGTCATTCTTTCTCAGCCCAACCGACCTCACAGGGTTTTTGTTATGGAGAAACGGGGAAGAAGAAGGGCTATTATATGCTTATGAAGTAATCAAGGCGAGATAAAAACAAACCATTTTTTAAAAAATGAAACGCAGGGCCTGCACGCACTATTCCCCCAGCCCAGCAAAAAAAAGTTTTGCAAAATTTCACCCCCCCACCCCCCCCCCCCAAAAAAAGGATCAGCTACCCTAGTGAGTCTCATCAACGAAGACACAAGGCTAATTCAGGAAGGATGCGCTCTTAGAGTCAGAAGATGCTCACCCACCCCCCCACCCCACCCCCACAAAAATAAGCAAGCTAGAGAACATTTATTATTATGCCCACTAATGCAAAGATAAGCATATTTGCAAGGGCCAGGAAAGAGAGGAAATTCGCTCGCGTTTTTCCTGTGCTTCCTGATTGGAGAACGCGGCCCCTTCCTTAAAGCAGCATGTGATCCTGCGAGAAAACAGCCATCCACAACCATATAGGCTGGCAAGATAAACGTTCCAAAGAGCTTGCACAAACAGTTTTGAAGTTGTCCTTTCCTGTTTTGGTAGAGATTTTTCTGCCTACTAAGGTATTAAATGACTCTCCGTAGATTGCAGATGGGGGTTGACTAGAAGGCTTTTATTTTATTTTATTTTATTTAAAAAAAAGACTATAGCTCAACCTGGTTCAACTCTGCAGAAGAGGTAGCGTAAGGTTGAAATTGTAGAGCATTGATTGGAATTGCTAAAAAGGACCTGGTTCTGTGTTTTGCATGATGTTCTGGCAATAGTAACAGATAACAGATAATCAGAGTTGGAAGGGACCTTATAGGTCATCTAGTCCAACCCCTCACCCCCCCACCCAAGCGGGGGACCCTACACCATTTCTGACAAAGGGCAATCCAATCTCTTCTTGAAAGTCTCAAGTATGCTCTCACAATGTAAAGGCCCCAAGATGTTTGAGACCAGCAAGGGAGTTTTTGGATGGTCTTCGGTGCTGATTAAATATGATTTTGTAAACGTGAGCCAGCAATGTGCTGCAGATGCCAAAGGAAAGGCCAAGGCAAACCAAATGAAGAATAGGTGCCACCTGGCTCAAGAGCAGGACCTGGGAGAGGGATCTTGGAGTCCTACTGGACGGTCACTTTAAATAGGAGCCAGCTGTGTGCAACAGCTGCCCAAAAAGCCAGCACAATCCTAGGCTGCATAAACAGAGGGAGAGAATCAAGATCACGTGAAGTGTTCATACCACTTTATAATGCCTTCGTAAGGCCACACCTGGAATATTTGCATCCAGTTTTGGTCGCCCCCATGTAAAAAAGATGATGAGACTCTAGAAAGAGTGCAACAAAGAAGATTAGGGGGCTGGAGGCTAAAACATACGAAGAATGGTTACATTGGGTATGTCTAGTTTAATGAAAAGAAGGACCAGGGGTGACATGTTAGCAGTCTTCCAATATTTGAAGGAGGGGGGGGGGGTCACACAAAGAAGAGGGTGTCAAGCTATTCTCCAAGGTGCACTTGAGGGTGCTTTGTCTGAAATGGTATTTTGCTGAAATGGTATTTCCTGCCTTGAACTAGAAGATTTCCAAAGTCCCTTCTGTATTGAATACAGAATTCTGTTCCATTCCATTCTATTCCATTCCTTATTCCGTTCTGTTCTATTCTATTCCATTCCGTTCCATTCTATTAACAAAGCTGCTTTGGAGTTAAGGGACCTTGGAGGTCTTCTAGTCCAACCCCCTGCCTAGGTGGGAAACCCTATCCCAGTTCAGACAAATGGTTATCCAATTTCTTCTTAAAAACTCCCAGTATTGGAGCATCCACAACTTCTGGAGACAATTCATTCCACTGATTAATTGTTCTCAATGTCAGGAAATTTCTCCTTAGTTCGAAATTGCTTCTCTCCCTGATGAATTTTCATCCACTGCTTCTTGTCCTGCTTTCTGGTGCTTTGGAGAATAGCTTGACCCCCTATTCCATATGGCAAACCTTCAGATATTGGAACCCTGCTATCATGTCCCCCCTGGTCCTTCTCTTCATCAAACTAGACATACCCAATTCCAGCAACTGTTCTTTATAGATTTTAGCCTCCAGTCCCTTAATCCTCTTCACTGCTCTTCTCTGGACTGCATTTAGCAGTGATTAATTTCAAATCAAGCCGGAAGGGATGGCTCAATCTTATGCTAGAATATATAAAGGCTTCTATAAAGGAAAGAGACACGCTGGGCATCGCAAGATCAGATAGGAAGGCCCGCCCGTGGATTAGAGAACCAACAAAACTATCCGATGCCATCAAGAGAATAAAAGAATGGGGATGAAAACAGGCCGGTTACCTAGCAAGAAGAACTGAGGGCAGGTGGACCAAGACAGTCCTAGAACGGATCCCAGTGGATCAAAAGCCTCCATGAAAGAGACCCAAAACAAGATGGATGGGTAACCCGTTTCCCAGAAAATACGACCTACCCTGAAAGTAAGCCCTAGCTTGATTTTTTCACACGTGCACCCAATATAAGCCCTACCCCCAAAAATAAGCCCTAATGAAGATCCAGAGTGGACGGGTGAAAATTAAGCTAGGGTGGGGATGGGGTGGTAGAGCTGCCCTACCACTTACCTTTAGGCAGGTGTAACCAGGCCTCGCACACCCCAACACTTGCCTGGCCAGCCCCTTCTGCAGCCGGCAAAGCTGGCCTGGCTTTCCTGAAGGCCTCTGGAGCTGAGAACAAAGCTCTGGATCGATCCTGAGCTCTCTTATCCGCTGCAGAGGCCTTCAGGAAAGCCTTGCCGGCCGCAGAAGTTCCTGAAGGCCTCAGACAGCGAAAAGGAGGCTGGGGATAACGCACGCAAGTGAGGTTAGTCAATGGAGGACATCCCCCGAAAATAAAACCTGGTGCCTTTTTTTGGTGGCAAAAAAATATAAGACAGGGTCTTATTTTCGGGGAAACACAGTATTGCAGACCCAATTGGCAAAAGAAAGCGCAGGACAGTTTGGAAACAGGCAGAGGAAGCCTTCATCCTGCAGTGGACAGATCATGGCGATGATGATGATGATGATGACGATGATGATAGAAAGGAGTAATTGAGCTCTCTTCTCCGTGTCTAAATTGAACTGCCTGAAATCCTTTTTCGCTTCCCGTTCCTTGAAACCGATCGCTGTTAAAAATTTAGGGAAGCATTGCAGCAAAGCAAACTCGGGGAGTTTTTTTGGGGGGTGGGGGTGAAACCAAAACCCCCCAAAAAAAGGGGGGGGAAGATTTTTTTTTTCTGTGCTCCCTTTTTTAAAAAAAACCTTCCGCGGGTCTCTCCAGGAGGTAGCAGCTAAATCCGACGCCACCCCCCAAAATATCCTCATTTCACTAAGCCGATTTGCAAGGGGGCATGAGTCACCCCATTCTGTTGGAGCAACAAGGTTGTGAACACATTCGTTGATCAAAAAGAAAGAAAGAAAGAGCTAATTTTTTTTTTTTTTAACATCGATCCTCCAACAGTGGAGCCCGTAAATGTGTGCCAACCGTCTTTCAAAGATGCTTTCTTCTTCAGCTTCCCTTTAAACCTCAATGTAGCCCCTGTGAAAAAGCCCAGGTCCTAATGCAGCTGCCACGAAAGTTGGCTTGGCTGCAAGAAAAGCCAAAGGCCGGGGGCTTTTATGCCTTTTTTGGGGTGAGGGGCTGCTTCTCTATTATTAAATCAAGAATACTTTTCCCTTCTAATTTCTTTCTTCCTTCCTTTCGTAGATGGGAGAATCTTTCTTTCTTTCTTTCTTTCTTTCTTTCTTTCTTTCTTTTTCTTTCTTTCTTTCTTTCTTTCTTTCTTTCTTTCTTTCTTTCTTTCTTTCTTTCTTTCTTTCTTTCTTTCTTTCTTTCATAGATGGGAAAATCCCCCCCCTCTCTTCCGTAGATGGGAAAAAAAATTATCTCTCTTTCTTTCTGGGGTAGATGGGATCTTTCCTTCCTTCCTTCCTTCCTTCCTTCCTTCCTTCCTTCCTTCCTTCCTTCCTTCCTTCCTTCCTTCCTTCCTTCCTTCCTTCCTTCCTTCCTTCCTTCCTTCCTTCCTTCCTTTCTTCCTTCCTTCCGTAGATGGGAAAATTCTCTCTCTCTCTCTCTCTGATAGATGGGAGAATGTCTTTCTTTCATTCTGGGGTAGATAAGATTGGGTCTGTCCCTTCCTTCCATCCATCCGTCCATCCCTCTCCCTCCCTCCCTCCCTTTCTTTCATGGAAGAAATTCAGCAAGTGCCTAGAAGCTTTAAAAGGAAAAAAAAAACACTAAAGAATTCATCTTTTTAAATAATCTGAGATTCAGAGTGAGACGAAAACCACACGGGCAATAATTTCAATAGTACCCTTTTGAGTGGCAGGGTTTTTTACGAATTGTAAATCACTCGTACCCTCCCTGTATATCTACATTTGGATCAGAAACGTGGATGGGCTTCACCAAACTGTACAGTAACCCACTTCATATCTTTCCAAGCCAATGGTTGGAAGTTTTTTTTTCAGTGGTCTGATGCTTGGCAAGCAATAAATGCTTGTTTCTGTTCAGGGTTCTCTACCATTTTTTTTTTTTTAAAAAAAACACAGGTTCAGCTGCTGTTTCCCTGTGTAGAGTTTCTGTCTCAGAATTTGTATTTCTGGGAAGGTAGGTGAGAAACGCCATTTTCTTGTGAATAATTCTCCCAAGGCTGAATTCTTTTTACTTTGGCCTGACATTTTGTCCTATTTTGTTGCCTAATAACAATGGCAAGCAGAGTCTAGAGATGCTAAAAAATCAGGATTTCTCAAACTTGACCATTTCAAGACGTGTGGGGTTCAGCTGCCAAGTTTTAAGTGATTATTTTTTTATTTATATATATTACAAGTTTTTTATCCTCCCTTTATTACTTTTATAGGTAACTCAAGGAGGCAAACGTACATAATACTCCTTCTGTGTCCCATTTTCCCCACAACTCTGTGAAGGTCGGGTTGGGCTGAGAGAAGGAGAGAGAGGGACTGGCTGAAAATCACCCAGTCGGCTTTCGTGCCTAGGGTGGAACTATAACTCACCATCTCCCAGTGATTGGCCCAAAGTATCCAACTAGCTTTCATGCCTAAGATGGAACTATAACTCACCATCTCCCAGTGATTGGCCCAAAGTATCCAACTAGCTTTCATGCCTAAGGTGGAACTATAACTCATGATCTCCCAGTGATTGGCCCAAAGTATCCAACTAGCTTTCATGCCTAAGGTGGAACTATAACTCACCATCTCCCAGTGATTGGCCCAAAGTATCCAACTAGCTTTCATGCCTGTGGTGGAACTATAACTCACCATCCCCCAGTGATTGGCCCAAAGTATCCAACTAGCTTTCATGCCTAAGATGGAACTATAACTCACCATCTCCCAGTGATCGACCCAAAGTATCCAACTAGCTTTCACGCCTATGGCGGAACTATAACTCACCATCCCCCAGTGATTGGCCCAAAGTATCCAACTAGCTTTCATGCCTAAGATGGAACTATAACTCACCATCTCCCAGTGATCGACCCAAAGTATCCAACTAGCTTTCACGCCTATGGCGGAACTATAACTCACCATCCCCCAGTGATTGGCCCAAAGTATCCAACTAGCTTTCATGCCTATGGTGGAACTATAACTCACCATCTCCCAGTGATCGACCCAAAGTCACCCAGCTGGCTTTCATGCCTAAGGCAGGACTAGAATTCACCACCTCCTGATTTGTAGGCTAACATTTTAACCACTGGACCAAACATTGGAAGTCCTCACGTCTTAAACTAAGTTATCAAACGCCACTGAGCTAGGCCATTAGGAAACCCGAATCAGAAATTGGGCTTGTAGCACCTCATTTTCCACCTGTCCCATTCCTCTTTGCAGGTATTTTTGCCTGTTTGAACTCTCCAAGGGCTGGGCCCGCTAACAGTTGCTTCTGCAACGTTAGGAAAACACTTGGTGTTGTGTTAACCCAACATCTGCTTCATAGTCAATAATAAACCAGCATCTGTTTTCACCCATCTTTAAATCTCTGCAAATCATTGCCCATTCCACTAACTTTTGAAGAAATATTTCCTTTCTCACTGTTTATAACCTCCTTCTTTCGGGTGCTGGATGTCCCAGAAAACGGCCTGTTACACACACCCATCATCGGTGTGAGCGTTCAGTTTCACTTCTGCAAGACTGTAGGGCTATTTTACTTTACTTTTATTTTATTTTAAATCTACTTTAAACCCTGCAGTATGTAAAGTCAAGCTGGAAGTCTTTTAAGGTGGAAAATGAGTTTATAATTAGCAGGCGTGTTTTCAGCCTTATCTGTTCAGTATTTTCCTCTCTTAGAAATGTTGCTAGCACCGTTTTCTTGCGCAATGGTGGGATAGGACCAAAAACTATTTGAGCCAAACGACAAAAACTTTTGAAAAGCAGTTAGAAACTCCTGAATCTCTCAATTTTAGGCAGTGTGGTTCTTGAGTGGAAGAAAAGGTTAATATGAGAGAGAGAGAGAGAGGAAGGATCGCCTGCTAGAAGTTAGCCCACGGAGATGATTTTAGAAATAAAGATATTTTCCTTTTTGAAATATGGGTTGCTTCTTCCACTCCTTGAAATGCAATGCTCTATAATTCACTGTAGCAAATTGGATATTTTAAACACAACGCCAGGATTCTGCAAACGGGGAATTCCTGCAAATCAGCCAGTTTAGTTATCACGATGGGTTATTTACCCACAAAGGATTTGTTGGCTTTTTGAAGCAGCCGCACCGTTGCCAATTTCGTAGTGGTAGTCCTTGACTTACAACCGTTCGTTTAGTGACCGAAGTTACAAACGGCTGTGGAAAAAAAGGGGACTTCCGGTCATTTTCACACTTGCAACCGTTGTTTCATCCCCGCAGTTGCACGATCAAAATTCGGACGCTTGGCAGCCGACTCATAAATATGACGGGATCCCCTTTTGCGACCTTCTGACCAGCAATGGGGAAGCCAGATTCACTTAACCGCTGGTGGGGACTACCTTATCAACTGCAGCGATTCACTTAACAACGGTGTCAGGAAAGTTCGTAAAACGGGGAGGGGGGAAACGATCGCTTAAGAAACGTCTCACTCAAGAATGGGAATTTGGGGGTCTCCTTTGTGGTCGTGAGTCAAGGACTAACTGTAGACGCTTTCAAGCAATATGGCGCCCAACGCTGGGCTCCCTTTTAACAGCTGCAGACTCCCAACTCCCAGAATTCCCCAGGGTTCTTTCCCGCCCACTCCTGATGCCAGAGGACTTCTGGGAGTTGAAGTCCGCAAACTCTTAAAGGGGCCACCATGGTTGGAGACTCCTGCTGCTCTTCAGGTGAAGAATTCAACCCTTCCGAGACCAGGTTTAGGTGTGAGACCTTCCTCTTTCATTTTAGGACATATTTCATACCTGCCTGTGCAAGATAGCTTGTTGGCACAAAGAAGACAGAAGCCAAAAATTATTAGGACAGGAGGTTTGACTTTCTACTTCCTTTGGTGCTGCAAAAAAAATAACTCGCTGTCTGAATTTCCCTGCTGCTGCTTTGTGGCTTCTCTCTGCAATTTGTATTTCCACTTATTATTATCATTATTATTATTATCATTATTATTATTATTACTTTAGTGAGATTCACAGCCTTTGGGGCTGGTTGATAGCTCAACCGCTCGAGTCCTAACCAAGAACCTAGAAACTGTTCAGGTAGCGTCGGAGGATGTAAGCTGTTCCAAGTAAGGTGGTTTTTTTGTAGAATCAGGGAATTCAAGTCTGATAAATTCAGAATTTCCAAATAGCAAGGCAGCCCTTGAGGTATTGCTCCAAGGGTTCCAATTACAACTGGGATAACACATTAGTATTAGTATTAGTATTTTATTGATGTTGTTATTATTATTCACAAAAACGACAGTGTACACAGCAAACGAGATAACTGCTGAGTTTCGTATCACAAATCACTAGTCGAACACATCTCAAGTATTATTATTATTATTATTATTATTATTATTATTATTATTATTATTATTATTATTATTATACACAAAAATGACAGTATACACAGCAAACGAGATAACCATGCTGGGTTTCGTATCACAAATCACTAGTTGAACACCTTCTTATTTTTATTATTATTATTATTGTTGTTGTTGTTGTTGTTGTTGTTGTTGTTATTATTATTATTATTATTATTATTATTATTATTATTTGGGAGATATTCAGGGATTTGGGTTGGAATGCTGCTCTCTCCCTTCTCCCTCCCCATCTCTTCGAGAGCTCCTTTCCTTTTCGGTAGGTTTGCGTGCCAAAAGGTGAGGTTGTCGCATCATCGCTGGGTCTTTCTCGAGGGCCGAGTCGCGATGCGAGAACCAGGCCCTTGGTCCCAAGGGCAAAACACCGAGACTCCCATCGCATGTGCTTGATGGGTGGGAGTGGGGTTGGGGAGGGGGGGGTATCTAAACACCCACCCCCACTTTGGGGGTAAATGCATGGACCCGGTTGGTAAGTATGTCGGGATTTCCACGTAAACCCTTCTTGTTGTTTCGGCATTCGTTCGCCGATCTGTTTTGGGTTAGAAAACAGGGACTTGGGGGGCAAGCGCCCCGCAGAAGGACCAGATTGGATCTCTGAGCGTTAAGGCTGCCTAAATTAACCTTTTTTTGCCCCGTGGCAAAGGGATCCCTTCTGCGGCTTCTAAAATGGCTCCTTAAACGTGTCACAGAACTCTTGGTTGGATTGAAAGGAAGCGATCTTTAATTATGCAGGTCCTTCTCTCCTTTTTTCTTTTCTTTTCCTCCTCTCTCTCTCCCTCCCTCCCTTTCTTTCACTTTCTTTCTCTTTCTTTCTCTTCCTTCCTCCGTCTTTCCTTCCTTCCCATTCTTTCTCTCTCTCTCTCTCTCTTCCTTCCTATGTCTTTCCTTCTTTTTCTCCCTCTCTCTTCCTTCCTCCGTCTTTTCTTTCTTTCTCTTTCTTTTTCTTTCTGTCTGTCTCTCTTTCTTTCTTTCTCATTTTCATTCTTTTTCTTTCTCCCTCCATCCCTTCCGTGATCTTTCCTTCCTTCCTCCCCACCTCTCCTCTCCTTTCTCCCTCCCTGTTCTTTTCCTCTTTCTTTCTTTCTTTCTTTCTTTCTTTCTTTCTTTCTTTCTTTCTTTCTTTCTTTCTTTCTTTCTTTCTTTCTTTCTCTTTCTTTCTTTCTTTCTTTCTTTCTTTCTTTCTTTCTTTCTTTCTTTCTTTCCTTCCTTCCTTCCTTCTTTCTTTTTTTCCTTTTCTTTCTTTTCCTTTCTTCTTCCTTTCTCTCTCTTCCTTTCCCTTTCTTTCTTTTTTTTCTTTCTCTTTATTTCTCTCCCCTTTCTTTCTGTCTGTCTCTCTTTCTTTCTTTCTTGTTTTCATTATTTCTTTTTCTTTCTCCCTCCATCCCTTCCGTGACCTTTCCTTCCTTCCTCCCCACCTCTCCTCTTTCTTCCTCTCTGTCCTTTTCCTTTCTTTCTTTCTTTCTTTCTTTCTTTCTTTCTTTCTTTCTTTCTTTCTTTCTTTCTTTCTTTCTTCTTTCTTTCTTTCTTCTTCTTTCTTTCTTTCTTTCTTTCTTTCTTTCTTTCTTTCTTTCTTTCTTTCTTTCTTTCTTTCTTTCTTTCTTTCTTTCTTTCTTTCTTTCTTTCTTTCTTTCCTTCCTTCCTGTCCTTATTTATCTCCTTTCTTCCTTTTTTCTTTGTTTGTTTCTCTCTCTCTTTCTTTCTTGTCTTTCCTTCCTGTCCATATTTATCTCCTTTCTTTCTTTCTTTCTTTCTTTCTTTCTTTCTTTCTTTCTTTCTTTCTTTCTTTCTTTCTTTCTTTCTTTCTTTCTTTCTTTCTTTCTTTCTTTCTTTCTTTCTTTCTTCCTTCCTTCCTTCCTTCCTTCCTTCCTTCCTCTCTTTCTCTGTCTTTTCCTTTCCTTTCCTTCCTTCTTCTCTCTCTCTTTCCCTTCCTTCCTTCCTTCCTTCCTTCCTTCCTTCCTTCCTTCCTTCCTTCCTTCCTTCCTTCCTTCCTTCCTTCCTTCCTTCCTTCCTTCCTCTCTCTCTCTCTCTCTCTCTCTCTCTCTCTCTCTCTCTTTCCTTTCCTTTCCTTTCCTTTCCTTTCCTTTCCTTTCCTTTCCTTTCCTTTCCTTTCCTTTCCTTTCCTTTCCTTTCCTTTCTTTTCCTTTCCATCCATCCTCTCTTTTTCCTTCCTTCCTTACTTTCTTTCTCCCTTTCTCTCTCTGTCTCTCTCTTTCCCTCCCTCCCTCCCTCCCTTCCTGTTGTTTTCCAAAAAAGAACAAATTGTTCAGTTTTCCTCTCTCTCTCTCCCTCTGTTCCCCTCCTCCTTTTCCAGCCACCAAGGTCGTGAACAAACAAGGCTTTTCCTGTGTTTGACATTGTCTTGTTATTCGGAACTGCAGATAGCAAGAAACTGGGAAAAGCTTTTGTTTAAAGGGCCGGAAAAGAATAATAATTTTGAAAAAGGAAAGAAATCGGGTGATTCTGGAAAGGGCCGAGGGACTTCGGCCAAGAAATCCACCCCTTCACGATCTCCCTTGTTTTCCGTGCCTGTGTTTCAGAGTCGACAACTGGAATCTGAGACAGGGACGACCGAAGAGCACAGCCTGAACAAGGAAGCCAGGAAGTGGGCCACTCGCGTCGCCCGGGAGCACAAAAACATCGTCCACAGCCAGCGGGTGAGTCGGGGCAGGCTGGGGATGCTGGGGTTTGAAATCCAGCTTATATGCAAGGCAGCAGGCTGAAGAAATTGGGAGCCGGGAGCCAACATGACATGGAGGTTATAAAGCGTTTGCCTCTGGGAGATTCACCATCAAACCCTGATTGACTCAAAATGACTTTCCTTCTGTCTTCTCCACACTCTTCCTTCCTTCCTTCCTTCCTTCCTTCCTTCCTTCCTTCCTTCCTTCCTTCCTTCCTTCCTTCCTTCCTTCCTTCCTTTCTTCTCCTCTCCTTCTTTCCTTCCCCCTCCCCTCCCTCTCTTCTCCACACACTCTTCCCTTCTTCCTTCCTTTCCTCTCTCCTTCCTTATCCACTCTTCCTTCCTTCCTTTCTTCTCCTCTCCTGTCCTCTCCTTCCTTCCCCTCCCTTCCTCTCTTCTTCACATGTTCTTCCCTTCCTTCCTTCTTCACACTCTTCCTTCTTTCTTCCCTTCCTTTCTTCTCCTCTCCTTCCTTCCCCCTCCCCTTTCTTCTCCACATGCTTCCCTTCTTCCTTCCTTCGTTCCTTCCTTCCTTCTTCCCTTCCTTTCTTTTCCTCTCCTCTCCTTCCTTTCTTTCTCCCTTCTCTCCCTTCCCCTCCCTTTCCTCTCTTCTCCACATCTTCTTCCCTTCCCTTCCCCTCTCCTTTTTTCTTCCCTCCCTCTCTCCCTCGAAGTGGGAGACCCAAGTTATAATCCTTCCACCCATTGGGGGGTCCCTGGAAAGTTCCAGGCCTGTCCCCCTCTCTCAGCCCAGCCCCTCTCCCTGTCTTCTTTCTCTTGTGTGGAAAAAGTTCCAGAGACTTGCACCGATCTCGATCTCCTAGAGAAGGGGTCTCCAACCTTGGCCCCTTTAAGACTCGTCAAGTCTTAAAATGGCTGAGGTTGGAGACCCCTGCTTGCTGGCTGAGGGATTCTGGGAGTTGAAGTCCACAAGTCTTAAAATGGCCGAGGTTGAAGACCCCTGCTTTGCTGGCTGAGGGATTCTGGGAGTTGAAGTCCACAAGTCCTAAAGTGGCCAAGGTTGGAGACCTCTGCTTTGCTGGCTGAGGGATTCTGGGAGTTGAAGTCCACAAGTCTTAAAATGGCCGAGGTTGGAGACCCCTGCTTTGCTGGCTGAGGGATTCTGGGAGTTGAAGTCCACAAGTCCTAAAGTGGCCAAGGTTGGAGACCTCTGCTTTGCTGGCTGAGGGATTCTGGGAGTTGAAATCCACAAGTCTTAAAATGGCTGAGGTTGGAGACCTCTGCTTTGCTGGCTGAGGGATTCTGGGAGTTGAAGTCCACAAGTCTTAAAATGGCCGAGGTTGAAGACCCCTGCTTTGCTGGCTGAGGGATTCTGGGAGTTGAAGTCCACAAGTCTTAAAATGGCTGAGGTTGGAGACCCCTGCTTTTCTGGCTGAGGGATTCTGGGAGTTGAAGTCCAGAAGTCTTAAAATGGCTGAGGTTGGAGACCCCTGCTTTTCTGGCTGAGGGATTCTGGGAGTTGAAGTCCAGAAGTCTTAAAATGGCCGAGGTTGAAGACCTCTGCCCTAGAGGAACAGAATGCCAGCTTAAGAAGCGAACAATCAATTCTGGAATCTCTTCCAACGTCCACAGCTCGATTTCTTTACGTGCTAAATATTTTTTCCTGCTCCCTCGTTTTTCGGCAGACCCTGGACGAGCTGGAGTGCCACGGGCCAGTGGCCACCGAGCAGAGTCGAGTGGAGCTGGAGCAGAAGATCGACGAAACCAGGGAGAATATTCGCAAAGCCGAGGTAAGGAGTCCTCGCGGTTCCGTGGTTGATCGGTTGGTTAAACCTTCCTTGTGGTTTTTCTGGTTTTATTCCCCTTTTTCTTCCTCTGCTTTTCCACTTTTTTTTTTTTTTTTCATTTTGCTTTGCACTTTTTATATTTTGTGGTAAACGAAACAAAAAATTGGGAATCTGGAAAAAAAAGAGAGAAACCATCTTCCAGGATTACAGCTGGACTCTCCTCTCCCCTCTGTGCTACAGCTTTGACATTTCCGGCGGTGGTTGTCGTCGTGTTTGCAATTACACAGTGCACTTAATTTTTGCATTCCTTCCACCCTAAGCTTTAATGGTAAAGGATTTATTGCAGCATTTCTCAATTTTCCTGGCCGGCGGATTCTGGGAGTTGAAGTCCACCCAGTTTCAAAGCCACTAAGGTTGAGAAACGGCGATTTATTTGTAAGGGTTTCTTCCCCTACAGAAGGAAATGAAATCCGGCTTACTCTCTGGGGAGTGGAAAACACAATTTCTCAGATAAAATGTGTGCTCTCCAAAGGCTCCCTGGGAGAATATTTATAGGAAACTGAGATATATCACATTTGTGACAAGCCAACAGTTTCTTTCTCTCCTCCCTCCTCCCTCTTTCTTCTCTTTTTCTCTCTTCTCTCATTTTCCCTCTCTCTCTTTCTCTCTTCTCTCATTCTCCCTTTTTCTTTCTCTCTCTGCTCTCTTTCTCCCTTCTCTTTCTCTCTTTCACTTTCTCCTTTTTCCCTTCTTTCTTTTTCTCTCTTTCTCTCTCTTTCACTTTTTCCTTTTTCTCTTCTCTCTCTTTCTTTCTCCTCTCATTCTCCCTCTCTCTCTCTCTTTTTCCCTTCTCTTTCTTCTCTCATTCTCTCATTCTCCCTTCTCTTTTTCTCTCTTTCTTTCTCTCCTCTCATTCTCCCTCTCTTTCTCTATCTTTCACTTTCTCCTTTTCCCCTTCTCTCTCCCCCTTTCTTTCCCCCACTCTCTCTTTCTCCCTCTCTCTCTCTTCTCTCGTTCTGTCCTCTCATTCTCCCTTCTCTTTTTCTCTCTGTCACTTTCTCTTTCTCTCTCCTTTGCTTTCATTCTCTTGTCTCCCTCTCTTTCTTTCTCTCTTTTCCTCCCTTCTCTCTCCCTCTCTCTTTCTCTTTCTCTCTCTCCATCTTTCTCTCTGGCCATTTCCTGGATCACATTCTCTTTTTTTATAATTGTGGCAGGGTCTCTGACACACCCCCCCCCCCCCCCCGCCCAGCTACTTCCAACAAAATGTAGGTGTTGAAGGCTATACTTGGCTGCCATCTATAGCTCCCAGTTATGTTTTACATGCCAAATGTGTGGCTTGAGCTTTTATGTATAGAAGGATGGATTGTGGAAGTGCAAGGAAGGCCGCCTTACGGTTCTTGTGTCTGGCTGGGGAATTCTGATAGTTGAAGTCCGCACCTCTTACAAGTTGCCACGCTTGAGAAATCCTGGTGTAAAGTACATGTTCTCCTTGACAACTTAACTTCATTTAGTGACCATTCAAAGTTACAACAGCACTGGAAAATTTCTAAATAAATAAATGACCTATTATCAAGCCATCCCAGCCAGCGTTAATGAAAACCTCACTTCTCAGTACAACAAAGAAGTGCCACATTTCAATAAACTGTTCCAGATAACAGATAATCAGAGTTGGAAGGAGACCTTGTAGGTCATCTAGTCCAACCCCCCACCCAAGCAGGAGATCCTACACCATTTCTGACAGTTGGCAATCCAGTCTCTTCTTGAAAGCCTCCAGGGATGAAGCTCCCACAACTTCTGAAGGCAATTTCTGTTCCATTGGTTGATTGTTCTCTCACTGTCAGAAAGTTCCTCCTTATTTCAAGGTTAAATCTCTCCTTGTTCCATTTCCATCCATTATTCCTTGTTTGGCCTTAGGTTACCTTAGAAAATAGTTTGACCCCTTCCTCCTCTCTGGGGCAGCCCCTCAAATATTGGAAGATGCTCTCCTGTCTCCCCTCGTCCTTCTCTTCATTAGACTAGCCATGCCCAGTTCCTGCAACCGTTCTTCATATGTTTTAGCCTCCAGTCCCCTCATCATCCTGGTTGCTCTTCTCTACACTTTTTCTAGAGTCTCAACATCTTTTTTATAGTGTGGTGACCAAAACTGGATGTGGCCTTCTAGGTGTGGCCTTACTAAGGCTTTATAGAGTGGTATTAGTACCTCACTTGATCTCCATTGTATCCCTCTGTTAATGAAACTTAGGATTGCATTGGCTTTTTTGGCAGCTGCTGCACACTGCTGGCTCCTGTTTAGCTGGTTGTCTACTAAGACTCCGAGATCCCTCTCCCAGTTCCTGCTATTGAGCCTGGTTTCACCCAGTCTATGTGTGTCCTTTGGGTTTTTCTTGCCTAAGTGCAGGACTTTACTTTCCTCTACATTGAATTTCATTTTGTTAGATAGGGCCCAGTGTTCGAGTCTGTCAAGATCCATCTGGATCTTCAGCCTATCTTCTTGGGTGTTGGCTATTCCTGCCAGCTTAGTATCATCTGCAAATTTGGTAAGTTCCCCTTTTATTTTTAGCCTTCTAAATTTTGAGCAGCTGCCCAAATTCAGACACAGGCTCTCTTGCCTTTGAAAATCCACAAGCGACAAAGGTCGAAGATAAAAAAAACACCCACAAAAACTGTGTGACAACCCATTGTTTAATGCACTAATGTCAGTTTTGCGTGGAATTCCTGGAGGAAGTAGCCTTCATTAACTGGAGATGGGAGCCATCGATGGGAGCAAAATTATTTCCGCATCGTTGGGACAAACACCAACAGTGTAAACGGTGCATATATTTATTAACACACTATTATCTAGAGGCAACCTAGTAGTAACAGGCATGATTGAAAACAAAATCGAGGGACCAACTGCTGGAACAAATAAGGTGTAAATTGAAAGGTATGTTACATTAATGCTGTCTTCCCACGCAGGTTTTTCTGCGTGACGGCACACGGACGCAGAAAATGGCTTTTGTCCTTTTAAAATAAAAATTGCCTTCCAGATTTATTGGAGGAAACTGCCATATTTCTTCAGCATTTATAGCTTGGCCTGGGGGGTCATGGGAGTTGTCATCAGACTCCGGGAGAGACTGTTGCACATTGGGAAGACAGGTAGATGGATAAACCAGCAGCTTTTAGGCTAGCGCTTAGGTCGTCCATATTTGCACCCAGTTGCATCTGCCTGTTAGTTTTCTCATCTCCAATTGGTCCTCTGTGGGTCTTTTTTTCCCTTAATCTTTGAGAGACTTTATTTTTCCTCCGTTGTTTCCTCTTCAGTCCGGTTGTGTCGCAGACTCCCTCTTCTGTGGGCAAGGATCCTACCATGTTTTTCCAACAATAAGACCCTGTCTTATATATATTTTTTTGCCACCAAAAAAGGCACCAGGTCTTATTTTCAGGGGATGTCATCCACTGATTAACCTCTGGTGTGCATCGCCCCCGGCCTCCTTTTCACTGTCCGAGGCCTTCAGGAACTACTTCTTTTGTGGCCGGCAAGGCTTCCCTGAAGGCCTCTGCAGCCAATAAGAGAACTCAGGATCGATCCAGAGCTTTCTTACCAGTCACAGAGGCCTTCAGAGAAGCCTGGCCAGCCTTGCCAGCTGCAGAAGAAATGGGCCAGCCAGGCAAGTGTCGCGTGGTGCAAGGCCTGGCTACACTTGTCCAAAGGTAAGTAGTAGGGCAGCTCCACTCCCTCCCATCCCCACCCTAGCTTAATTTTTACCCCTCCACTCTGGAGTGGGCGGGGTCTTCATTAGGGCTTATTTTTTGGGGGGGATAGGGCTTATATTGGGTGAATGTGTAAAAAATCAAGCTAGGGCTTACTTTCAGGGTAGGTCGTATTTTCGGGGAAACGGGGTATTTACAATAGAATATAATAACAGAATAACAGAATTGGAAGGGACCTTGGAGGTCTTCTAGACCAACCCCCTTCTCAGACAGGAAACTCTGCACCATTTCAGACAAAAGGTTGTCCGGTCTCTTCTTAAAAACTTCCAACGTTGGAGCATTGACAACGCCTGGAGGCCAGTTGTTCCGCCGATTATTTGTTTTAACTATTTATTCTTCCCTCCGTGGAAAAGTGTGCCCCATGGGAACCGCGAACAACAAGCGATCTCAAGGCACGCCTCCGATTCAGCGATAAGCGATATTGAGAAATTGGCTGTGGGGGGGATAAAGTCATGTCTGGACTCTTTCCCAGGAAAACTTCCTCTGACCTCTGCTCCGGGATCTCCCGCGCATTCCCCCTGGATCTAATAGTAACCTAGTTTGCGTAGGGCAGTTCTCTGTTCCTGCATAAAATATGTACAGGGTGGAATAATCTTTGCTCCTTGGTCTTTGGTTCCAGGGCTAATTTTTAGCATGACAGTTTCCCATAGAAAATGTGAGCAAAAATTACAGAGCCATTTTTGCATCTCAGCCTGACGTGATTCCAGAACAGAAGCCGCCTTGGTCAAAAAAAAAGTTAAGATTGGTTTTTCTTGATACCATTGTTGGTAAAACCTTTGACTGGCAACTCAGACTGGGGGTGGTGGGAACTGTGTGGTGGTCCTGCTCCTGTCTGAAAGTCTGATCAACCAACAACGACATTTTGTCACCTCCAAAGCAACTCATTTATCCTAGAAGCCTGGTATTCAGACAGGTCAGCCATCGACAAGCACATAGAGGTAAACAACATTTACATGCCACTCAAAAGAGACAGTCCAAGCGCTAAATGAGCACAGGAGCTCCTTGCTAGCAATCAACAGCCAGCCAAGCAGAGATTATGGTAACAAAGAGATTAATACTAGACCAATAATTAAGCAGGAAGCAATACCCCAACCAAGGAACTACTAACTCAGAGCAACAGTCAAATAGTAAACAAGGAATGACCAAGAACAGCAACACCGACATGGCAAGTCACTAATATATAAAATGAGAAACCCCTCTCCCTTTTAGTACAGATGATGTTACCTAGTTGGGTCATGAAATGTCTGCAAGAAAACCACCAAGCTCATAGAGCACCAACACCCACACAGTCCTCTCTCCTCCCTCCTCATCCTCCACCTCCACCTCCACCAGCACTGATGTTGTTACCTAGTTGGGTAATGAAACATCTGCAAGAGAACTACCAAGCTCCAAGAGCATCAATACCCACACAGTCCTCTCTCCTTCCTCCTCCTCCTCCTCCTTGCAAACCCAATTCCCTTCTAGCACTGATGATGTTACCTAGTTGGGTAATGAAATGTCTGCAACACAAAAACCGAGCTCAGAGAGCAGCAAGGACCCCACACCTCTTCCTCCCTCCCGTTCCTCCTCCTCGCAAACCCCAATTCCCTTGTAGGACTGATGACGTTACCTAGTTGGGTCCTGAAACGCCTGCAAGAAAAACAACTGAGCTGCAAGAGCATCCAGGACCTTAACATTCATCCGTGACATAGATCAGTGATTTATTATGTAACGGGATAATGGCCAGCCGCCTGACCCAAAGATTGATCAGACAGAAGCCCTGTCTGATCAATAGGGTGAAGGGTGAAGATTAGGAGAATCGCTGATTCTTCCGGTGGAGCACGGTTGAGTCCAAGGAACAAGAATAACTCAAAAGTATTGCCAGGCAGGGAGAAATAAACCTTCCTTTTGAATCCTGTAAGCAGGGAGCAACCGAGAGGCAGCGAGGAAGAAGATCAAAGGCCCGAGGAAGGCTGTTCTTAACATACTGGCTGATCAATTGCCAGTGTCCACTTTCCTAGATGATGTAACCTTTTCTTTTTTTCTCTTTCCTTGCAATAAATCTGTGATCTAGTCTGTGAGCATCGATCTAGCTTTCTTAATTGCAAGCCAAGAAACCTTGCCAAACGAAAGCGGCTGGCTTTCATCGCTAAAGATAAGAGAATCTGAGAATCGCTAAGGAGGAGCCCTTGAATTCTCTTTCTCCCAACCAAAGGACCTTAAGCGTTGCCATCTCTCGGCCCTCTTGAGATGCAGCCCTTCCTCCTGCCTGGGAATCCAGACGGCATTCCACCGCACTCTCTCCGCAGGTCAACAGACTTTTTGTCTGACATCTGAGATACAGACGCCTGTGGAAGAGAGTATTAGTAGCCCAGGATTGAACTGGGGGGGGGGGGGGGGTGTCCCGGGTGCTCTCTCAGCTGCGATGTTTTCTTGCAGATGTTTCATGACCCAACTAGGTGATATCATCAATGCTAGAAGGTAGTGGGGTGTGAGAAGAAGGAAGGAAGGAAGAAAGAAAGAAAGAAAGAAAGAAAGAAAGAAAGAAAGAAAGAAAGAAAGAAAGAAAGAAAGAAAGAAAGAAAGAAAGAAAGAAAGAAAGAAAGAAAGAAAGAGAAAGAAAGAAAGAAAGAAAGAAAGAAAAAGAAAAAAAGAAAGAAAAGGAGGAGTGGAGGTAGGGAAGGAAAGGTCATCAGTGCTAGAAGGGAGAGGAGGATGACTAAGGGGTTCTTAATGCCCTCTGAGCTTGGTGGTTTTCTTGCAGATGTTTCACGACCAAATTAGGTAACGTCATCAGTGCTAGTAGGGAGTGGAGTTTGCAGGGAGGAGGAGGAGAAGGAATAGAAAGGGGGGAGGAGGAAGACAACTGTGGGGTCCTTGGTGTTCTATAAGCCTGCAGACATTTCATGACCCAACTAGGTATCATCAGTACTAGAAAGGAGAGGAGGAGGAAGGTAGGGTGTTCTTTGAGCTTGGTTGTTTTCTTGCAGACATTTCATGACCCAACTAGGGAACATCATCAGTGCCAGAAGGGAATGGGGTTTGCTTTCTGTTTATATACAAGGTGGGACTGTTCTTGATGGTTCCTAGCTTATGGGGTTTTTTTTTGTCTGAGTTGGTACTTCTAGACTGGGGTATTGTCTATTTCTTGATTGTTGGTCCACACAGTGGTAGAAAGTGACTAGGTGGTTTGGAGCCAATCACCAGCAGTTTGTGATTTCTAGTTTTGCCTTAGCCATAAAAATCAGCTGGGTGACTTGGGCCAATCACCAGGAGACGGTGTGTTCTAATCCCGCCTTAAACATGAAAGCCAGTTGGGTGACTTTGGGCCAATCACCAGGAGACGTTGAGTTTTAGTCCCGCCTTAGGCATCAAAGCCAACTGGGTGGTTTTGGGCCAGTCCCTCTTTCACAGCCTAACCCACTTCGCAAGGTTGTAGAGAAAAGCAGAACGAGTATTAGGTATATTTGCTGCCTTGAATTAAGCATCAACGCAGAATAAAAATATATCTCTCTTTTTTCTTTCTTTTCTTTCTCTTTTTCTTTCTTTCTCTCTTTTTCTCTTTCTTTCTTTCTCTCTTTCTCCCTCCCTCCCTCCCTTTCTTTTTCCTTCCTTCCTCCCTCCCTCCCTCCTTGTATCCCTCCCTCTTTCTTTCTTTCTTTCTTTCTTTCTTTCTTTCTTTCTTTCTTTCTTTCTTTCTTTCTTTCTTTCTTTCTTTCTTTCTTTCTTTCTTTCTTTCTTTCTTTCTTTCTTTCTTTCTTTCTTTCTTTCTTTCTTTCTTTCTTTCTTTCTTTCTTTCTTCCTTCCTTCCTTCCTTCCTTCCTTCCTTCCTTCCTTCCTTCCTTCCTTCCTTTCTTTCTTTCTTTCTGTCACCGTAGATCATAAAGTTGAAAGCCGAAGCTCGCCTCGACCTCCTGAAGCAGATTGGCGTTTCGGTAGACACCTGGCTGAAAAGTGCAATGAATCAAGTGATGGAGGAACTGGAGAACGAGCGGTGGGCCAACCTCCCAGCCATGGCCAGTAACGGCTCTTCACACTTGGTAAGATTCGGCATCGCTCCCCATCCCTTTCGCGAACTCCAAAGCACCTGTTTCCACAGTCCCTGCTGGCTAAGAGAAGCAAACATTTGGGTTTCAACAACCAGGTTTAAATGGTATTTTCAGAACCCGACTCGTATATCTCCTACTGCATAGTTTGAATCGTTATTTTTTTTTTTAAAAAAAGGGTTCTGGGCAGAACTAATGGTCGTTGATTTATGACCATTCACATAGTGACCATTTGAAATTACAGTGGACTCCAAAAAAGGGACAACCCACTTTCTCACCACCACCCTATGGCCATGTGACTATATTTTGGACACTCGGCAGTTAGGCCTCTTCCTCCATACCACAAAACCCATTCTAGCACTGATTATGTTCCCTAGTTGGGTCATGAAACGTCTCCAAGAAAACAATCAAGATCAGAGAGCACCAAGGACCCCACAGTCATTTTCCTCCTCCTTCCTCCTCCTCCTCCTCTTCCTTCTCCTCCTTTTCCTCCTCCTCCTCCTCCAACCTCACTTCCTTCTAGCACTGATGATGTTCCCTAGTTGGGTCATGAAATGTCTCCAAGAAAACAACCCAGCTCAGAGAGCACCAAGGACCCCACAGTCATTTTCCTCCTCCTCCTCCTCCTCCTCCTCCTCCTCCTCCTCCTCCTCCTCCTCCTCCTCATACCTCACTCCCTTCTAGCACAGATAATGTTACCTGGTTGGGTCATGAAACGTCTGCAGGAAAACAACACAGCTCAGAGAGCACCAAGGACCCCATAGTCATTCTCCTCCTTCTCTTCTTCCCATTTTCTCCTCCTCCCCCTTATTATTTATTATTTAAATTTGTATACCGCCCCCCTCTCCCGGAGGGACTCGGGGCGGTGAACAGCCAAGATAAAATATACATATAAGAGTACACATACAATATTTAAAAAGTTAAAAAGAATTAAATAAGTTGGCCGTATCAAAAGATTAAAAATAAGAGATTAAGAAGGTTAAAACCGAATTAAAAGCTCTAAAAACCCCTAGGCCAGACCGGCTTGATGAAATAAATAAGTTTTCAACGCACGCCGGAAGGTCAGGAGATCAGGGATGGTCCTCATCTCCGGGGGTAATTCGTTCCAGAGGGAGGGTGCCCCCAACGACAAGGAAGACCCACACCCTCGGGGTCGCCAGCCGTCCAGCCGGCGGCACCCCGAGGAGGCCGACTCTATGGGAGCGTATCGGTCAGCGGGAGGCCGATAATAGCAGGAGGCGGTCTTGCAAGTATCCTGGTCCCAAGCCATGGAGCGCTTTAAAGATAATAACTAAGACCTTGAAGCATACCCAGAGGGCCACCGGGAGCCAATGCAGCTCATGCAGGAATGGCATAACATGGGAGCCCCGAGGAGCCTCCAATACCACCCGCGCGGCCACATTCTGCACCAGCTGGAGCCTCCTGTATAGCACTGATTATCCTGTATAGCACTGATTATGTTATCTAGTTGGGTCATGAAACGTCTGCAAGAAAACCACTGAGCCCAGAGAGTATCCAAGGGACCCTACAGTCCTCCTTCTCCTTCCTCCTCCTCCTCTCCTTTCCTCCTCTTCCCCTGCTCCTCTCCCTCCCCCTATTCTTCTCCTTCCCTCTTCCTCCTCCAACCAGGGCTGGGTTTCTACCGGTTCTCTTCCACCTCTGTAGAACCGGTAGCTTTGAAGAGCAGCAGACATAGAACTGGTTCTATGTCTGCTGATGGTTTTTGCCCACCCACCCACCTGGGCTCTTACCTGACCTTTATTTCCTGATTTTTCAACTTCAGCTGCCGAACGAGGCACAGCTGCAGTTAAAAAAAAGCAGGAAAACAGGGCTGTTTCAAAGGCTGCGTCTCTGCACACAGCATGCTGATGACGCGCGGCTCACAGCATGCAGGGAAGCTCGTAAATCCAGAACCGGTAGTTAAATTAACCCTGTCGTATCCCACCCCTGCCTTCAACCCCACTTCCTTCTAGCACTGATGATGTTAACCTAGTTGGGTCATAAAACGTATGCAAAAAAAAAAACCCAACAACTGAGCCCAGAGAGCAACCAAGGAACCCCACCGTTCCACGCTGAGAGAGAGAGAGAGATTCTCTTCTATTGGAAGTGACCCTCAAGAGTGGCATTTTTGATCTGGTGAGGTTCCACAGGAGGGATCCCTTGGCCACCGATATCCAGACAACGACCTAAAGGCGAACTCTTTCCTCCCTCCCAGAGGGACACGGTGTGCATGCAGATGGGGAGGAAGAAGAAATACAGGGAGGGGGTTTGCCTGAAGCCCAAGAGTGGCATCTCTTGGGCTGAGAATCCGAGGAAGTGTGAGCCTTCAGGGCCCTTTGTTGTGCCAAGGGGCCAGCGGAGAGAACGACACCCACTCCTTCCTCCCCCTTCCCTCCCCTCCTTCCTTTTGGCTCCCTGCCTCAGTTTCCTTTTGCGAAAGCTGGACTTTTTCCCAACCTTCCTGCTCGGCCTGAATTTCTAATTGAAATTGGCAGGAGAGGATTAAAACCTCCCTCCCCGTTTTCTACAGCCTTTGACGTAAAAAGGTTGGCTTTCTTGGATATTATTTAAAAAAAATAATAATAATAACTAAGACCCCCAAATTTTGCGGATTTTTTTTTTTTTTTGGGAAAAAGGTAAAATCCCAACATTGCAAGAGAAAAAAAAAAAACCCTGTTTCTTCGCTTTTATATTCTCCTCTACGTTTGCTGTGCTTCTGTTCCCTTCTCTTTTCTTGGCTATCCTAAATGTGTTGCCCTGTTTTATTTTAAAAACTACCTTTGCTACAAAACTATGTGGTCAGGATTCGTTTTGGAGGAGAAAAATAAGGGGGTGAAAATTGTGCCTCTGCCTACCAGCATCCATCGGTATTCATCTGGCTAGCGTCCTGTCAGTGTGTGAGAGAGTTGAGGGCTGTTTGGAAACTGAAAGAGTATTTGCTGTGTGAGCAAGGAGACAGCAAGGAGCCTGGGCGTGGCTTAGCTCAGCTGTTCTCTACTAAAACTGATTGCTGCTCTGAAATTGAAACTCCTCTCCTCTGCTTGTATTTTGCATTTGGAAGAGATTTCTTTTCAGGTGGGGAGGGGGAGTAGAACTCCTGAGCATCAGAGAATAATAATAATAATAATAATAATAATGGAAATACTCTAAATCCTTTCTTAGTGAGCCCCTAGAAGCGAAGAGGAACATAGGTGCCAAATTGCAAGTTTGTAGGCTTTACGGTTCTGGAGATTTTGTGATGATAACAGATAACAGATAATCAGAGTTGGAAAGGGACCTTGTAGGTCATCTAATCCAACCCCCCCGCCCAAGCAGGAGATACGTGAGTGGTATTTCGCTTTTATACATATATAGATACAGGAAACTCCTTGACTTAGAATAGTTCACTTAACGACTATTCAAAGTTAAAACGGCACTGAAAAAAGGGACTTAGGACCGTTTTTTCACACTTACGACCGTTGTAGCCTCACCAAGGTCACATGATTGATATTCAGCCGCTTGGTCAGCTGACTCACATTTACGACAATCATGGTGTCCAAGGGGTCATGTGATCCCCTTTTGCGATCTTCAGACAAACAAAATCAATGGGGGAAACCAGATTCACTTAACGACCGTGTTGCTAACTGAACTCCAGCGGTGATTCACTTAAACAGCAGGGGCAAGAAAGATTGTAAAATGGGGGCAGAGCTCACTGAACCGCTGTCTTGGCTTAACAACAAAACATTTAGGGCTCAATTTGTGGTCGGAAGTCGAGGGCCGCCTGTATAGTTTTTGCAATACATCTCCTTGCTAGAAATGAAATTGGAAGCTGCCCTTGACGGTTGGCGTCGAACGGCTGCTAAAAGCAGGTTTTTGGTGAAGAACCTCATCAAATCACTTGACGTAGCCATGTTTATCTTCGTGGGCTGCTTTGGGTTTCTTGCAAAATAACCAGCGCGGGGGGGGTCTGACCCTCATAGCCAAATGGATCAACCCGTGATCTGCTGGATTGAAAGATCTCTTAGGGACATGCTGGCGAACCTATGCCACGCGTGTCACAGGGGGCACGCGGAACCATTTGTGTGGGCAAGCGAGCCCCAGCCAAACCTAACTGCACTGCTCATGTGCGCGCCTCCCAGCTGGTTTTCGGTCCGTTTTGAGGCCCTTTTCGCCCTCCCGGAGGCTCGAGGGAAGCCTCTGCAGCATCAGGAGGCCGAAAAACGAGCCCGTTTTGGCATTTCCGGTATTTCCGGAAGGGCCGTTTTTTGAGCCTCCCGAGGCTGCAGAGGCTTCCCTCGAGCCTCAGGGAGGCTGCAACACCCAACTGCCCCCTTATCTGCACTGCGCATGCGTGTGTCTCCCAGCTGGTTTTCGGCCCATTTGAGGCCCTTTTCGCCTTTCCGGAGGCTCGAGGGAAGCCTCTGCAGCCTCGGGAAGCCGAAAAACGGGCCTTCTGAAAATACCGGAAGTGCCCGTTTTCAGCCTCGGGGGGGGGGGGGGGGCTGAAGCCTGAGAGAGGCCATTTTCGCCCTCCCAGGGGCTCAAGGGAAGCCTCTGCAGCCTTGGGAGGCCGAAAAATGGGCCCGTTTCGGCACTTCCAGTATTTCTGGAAGGCCCATTTTTCGGCCTCCTGAGGCTGCAGAGGCTTCCCTCGAGCCTCTGGGAGGCTGCAACACCCAACCACTCCCTTACCTGCACTGCGCATGTGCGCACCTCCCAGCTGTTTTTCAGTACGTTATGAGGCCTTTTATGTCCTCTTGGAGGCTCGAGGGAAGCCTCTGCAGCCTCGGGAGGCCGAAAAACGGGCCCGTTTTGGCACTTCCGGTATTTCCGGAAGGCCCATTTTTCGGCCTCCAGAGGCTGCAGAGGCTTCTCTCGAGCCTCAGGGAGGCTGAAATTCAGCTGGGAGGCGCACAGATGCGCAGTGCAGGTAAGCGGGTGGGGGGGTTGTGTTGGCACCCGCAGTGGGGCCACGGCGCATTGCCTTCTGGCTACTAGCACGCAAGCACACGCAGGGAAGCACGTGTGCAATTTTCGGCATGGGAGGCCCAAAAGTTTAACCACCACTATCTTAGGGCAAACGCCAGGGGTCCTGCTCCCAAGGGACAAAGTGTGTTTGTCCTTAGCAACTCAGGCACAACGGGAAGATCTGTGCGTCGGAGAGCAAAGCTCCGTTAAAAAACACGAGCGATAATTCACGTGAATTAAGGCCCAGCTGAAAAAAAGTCCATTCAAACCCTGGTGTTTTCTGACCAGACCCTTATATGTGCTCAGGCTAAGTCTGAGAATTTCATAAGGCCCATGAATGAGAGTGAAGTGTCTGCCTGCTAACATCTTCCTATTCACACATGTCTGCCTGGACTTCAGCCTGTGATAGGGATAGGCAGTTTTGATGATTGACAGACAGAGAAACAGAGAGAGACAGTATGCAGAGCGAGGGGCTTCCTTAAAGAAGCAGGCCGTTGAAACCCCTTCCTCAAACCTTTCTCTTAACAAAAAAAAGTCCCTGAAAAAATTGAATCCGGCCACGGATCGTAGCAGGGAGGATTTTACCCTTGGCTATTTCGAATGAGAACAAGGATGGATTGTAACGCCGAAAGAAAAGGGGCAGCTGCCGGGTTGCGTTCTTCTTGCCAGGGCTTGGCATCCACGAGGGCATGACTTTTTTTGGCTAAAGCTGCGGCACCAGCCTTTCAAGGAAGAAGGCGAACCCTTTCGGCGCTTGTGCCGAAATCCATTCTCCACGGCTACAAGACTGATCCAGAGGGGCACAATGGGCATGGGAATGTTTCCACTTTTTTTTTTCTTTATTTTTTTGGGGGGGGGAATCAAGAAAGAATAAAAATGAAGTGGAAATCCCTCATTTCTTTCCTTTGGGCCAATATTTATTATAGGCAAGACGTGCACAAAATTTGAACGCCAAGCCGGTGGCTTTTATTTGTAACCTGTAGGCACAGCCTGACTACTAAAATTTAGTAAAATGGATTAAACATGACAGGCATCTTAATTAATGGGTAAGAAGCGATTATTATTGTAAAATAAGACAAATAATAAGGTAAAACACGCTACTCCCTGTTTTTCTGTAGAATAGAATATAGAATAGAACAGAATAGAATAGAATAGACTATAAAACAGAATAGATTAGAATAGAATATAGAATAGAATATAGAATAGAACAGAATAGAATATAAAATAGAATAGAATAGAAGGAGAGGAGAGGAGAGAAGGGAAGAGGAAATAGAATAGAATATAGAATAGAACAGAATAGAATATAAAATAGAATAGAATAGAAGGAGAGGAGAGAAGGGAAGAGGAAATAGAATAGAATATAGAATAGAACAGAATAGAATATAAAATAGAATAGAATAGAAGGAGAGGCGAGAAGGGAAGAGGAAATAGAATAGAATATAGAATAGAATAGAATATAGAATAGAGCAGAATAGAATATAGAATAGAATATAGAATAGAATAATTAGAATGGAATAGAATAGAAAATAGAGAATAGAATATAGAATAATAGATAACAGATAATCAGAGTTGGAAGGGACCTTGTAGGTCATCTAGTCCAACCCCAAGCGGGAGACCCTACACCATTTCTGACAAACGGCAGTCCAGTCTCTTCTTGAAAGTCTCAAGTGATGGCGCTCCCACAACTTCCTAGGGCAAGCTGTTCCATTGGTTGATTGTTCTCACTGTCAGAAAGAAGAGGAGAGGAGAAGAATATAGAATAGAATAGAGTGGAATAGAATAGAATAGATATTGGAATGTAGAATAGAATAGGAGAGGAGAGGAGATAATAGAATAGAATAGAATAGAATTCTTTATTGGCCAGGTGTGATTAGACACACAAGGAATTTGTTTTTGGTGCAAATACTCTCAGTGTACATAAAAGAAAAGACACATTCATTAAGAGTCAAGAATCATAAGGAATATGAAGAATATGCTGAAAATCATGTGGAATAACAGTTCAATTTACAATCATTCATTTAGTGGCCGTTCCAAGTTGCAACGGCACTGGGGAAAAATGACTTTTTTCCCTTCCTAACGACCGCTGCAGCATCCCCAGGATCACGTGATCAAAAGTCAGCCGCTTGGCAACTGACTCCTAGTTATGACAATCATGCGATCCCCATTTGCCAACAGGTAGTCCTTGACGTATGGCTGTCAACTCATAAAACATCCCTATGCCTGTTTTAGTAGTTGCCATATTAAAAAAAAGGAGGGGGAGGAAGGAAATCTGGGAGAGCAGATGCAGCAGTTTGGAAGCAAAAGTACATTCCAACTCTTCTCTTTAAAAGATTGTAACTTAAACTATCAGAGCTTTTGCCCAGCAAATATATTTAACAAGAACGTGGTTGATGACACCCAGCCCATGCTCAGTTGGAGAATCTGATTTATGACACACCCAGGGGGAGGTAGGGAAACAGGGTCACAGGGGACTATAAATGACGTAGGCCAGAGTTGGCTTCGTACAGGGCCGTGCCAGTATGTCGCCTGTAATAAATCCTTTGAAGTTTTTTGAAGTTTGGCTCGAGGATCATGATTTAATTAGGGCGATTGCTGGAATCCTGACAATGGCTACCCTTGGGACCATAATCTCCATTGGTAAGCAAATTCGCTGTAATTTGAGGAATAAGAGATGCTTACAAATCTCTTCCTGTTTTTCTCTGTTAGCTGAATGTTGACCTAGAAAGGGAAGAAGGCGAAGACGGCATGGATGCTTTTGAAGACAGCAACTCCAGTCCTTCGGGCACCCTCCGAAATTACCCATTGACCTGCAAGGTTGTTTATTCATACAAGGTAGGTATGTTCGGCATCCTGGCAGGGGACAGACCTTCATATCAAACTGGCCCAAATGTGCTTTTTTTTTTCCCCAAACGCAACTGGACTTCCTTTGTGTTTCTTTGAAGACATTTTGCTTCCCCTCCAAGGAGCATCTTCAGTTCTGACTGGATGGAGGGGGAATGGAAGGATTGGTACTCCTTGCAGACAGCTGGTCATTTGCATCCTTTTAGAGGGTCGTTGAGGCCACTTGGAGATCTATCTATTTCCTCAGGGTGACCTGAGTGTTACAAATGGGTGTGGAGCCTTCCTGGAACTGCTGAAAGGGCTTGTGTTGTAAACAGGAGATAGATGACGTTGTGTCCTTCTCCCTCTGTTGAGAGAGGGCTGTTTAATTT